>JAOXYM010000004.1:15914171-15934955 GCA_028567055.1 Leptatherina wallacei | reverse complement strand
TTGAACTCCTCCACTTGGGGCAGGACCTCACTCCCGACCCGGAGAGAACACTCCACCTTTTTCCGGCTGAGGACCAATTAGACAACTGAAGATCGGAAAACATTTCCTGGTCTGATGTATCTCAATTTCAGCTGCAACATTCAGATAGTAGGGTCAGAATTTGGAGTAAAGAACATGAAAGCATGGATCCATCCTTCCTTGTATCAACAGTTCAGGCTGCTGCTGGTGGTGGTAATGGTGTGGGTGATTTTGCACTTTCTTGGCCCCTTAGTACCGATTGAATTCAAAGTAATTATAACATACAGCATTAATGTGTCGTAAGAGTCTAGAAATATAATATTTACTGTAACAGTCCACTAAGCCAGTCAATTTGTCTTTGAAACGTTTAGTAGCAAAATTGTAATATTTGATTTCTTTTACACTGCTGTATTCGTCCTATTAGTTATGTACACGTTGTGAGGATTTCTTCTGCCAGTTTCAGGCTTCAGTCTTTTCCAAATCTTTAAAATCTTGTATGATCTATTCAGTCTTTATCATATTTAATGAAAATTTGTTTTATATTTTTTATATTACAGGATATATAAAGAGGAGACATTTTTGTCAATAAAATTTGTTTTTCATAAGGTTTTTTTGGCTTCATGCAACAGTGACATATGAAAGAGACAATGTGAAAACAGGTCCCTGATATAACTTCTAAAAGCTCAAACTAGACATGAACTAATGGATGTCGGGAAAAATGAAGAAGTGAGATAAAACAGAGAAGAAAGTGGAGAAAAGTTAGATTTTAAGAGTGAAATCAGACAAGAGGACAAACTGGTGAGAAAGAGACAGGTGCACAGCTATAGGGAGAATAAAAGAGAAGACAAAGGGAGTAGTGGCATGGCAGAGCTGCTCCTTCTGTTGCTGTGGCCTCCCTCTCCTGTCCTCACTGGTCCTCTGGAGGCTTTCCAGAGAGCCCTGCTGTACTTAATAAAGGCCAGTCAAGCACCAGGCAGTGCTCCAAGACCTGCTATTTTTCTGCACTTCCTTGAAACCCAGGCTGGAATTTTGAGAGAGAGGGTGTGGGTAAAAGAAGCAGGGATGCAGAATCAAAACAGGAGATTCAAGGTGCTCCACAGTTTGTTCAATCTGCTTTGGTTATTGGATTAAGTCAAATGTTACTATAACATATGGGGGATGGAGAGGAAGAAACTAATCATCCAGTGCTTCAGATCTCATGTCTGTTCCAAAATCCACACGATGAAGTGACTGAATTACATTGAGATTTGGTTAAGCACTTAAAGAATATTTTTTAAAAAGGAGCCATCCTCCACAGGATTTTCTGGGGCACTGCAGGAAGCTCTTTTAGTAACAGTCATTCAGATATAATGGTTGGACCTTGTGGAAGGAGTAGCCGTAGAAATGTTTACTGGGGAGGTGTCTGAACTTGTCAACTAAGCAAGCATTACAGAGTCTGAGTCTGTATGTGTGTGCGTGTGTGTGGCTTTAGGCTGGTTCGTAAAAGTATATTTGTATGCTACAAAGGGTGAGCAAGCGAAACACTGAGAGGAAAAGGGAGATAAAGAGAAAAGAGACAAGGGCTGTTATTCCTCTCTGACCTTGGTTAAGGTTTCATCAAGCCTGCAGTGTCTCATGACCCTATTTGGACTTGGAACAAGAGCAGTGGACTGTTCAAACTAGTTACACTCCTCACATCCACACACAAACAGAATAAGATTTTGTCATTCATTTTCTTTGTTCCTAAAATGCCTCTCTGCTTTTCTCTGTAACAACTGATGAGCCTAGTTCTATAGCGACAGTGACATTCTTTATGACACTTTTTACCACTTAAAAGATTGAGAAAGTTTTCCCTCTAGACAATCATTAGTCATTTTGCATCATGTTTAAATTAGCATGTCTTTTTAGACAATTCCTAAAACCTTTCATTTCTTGTTGCACTAAGACTGGGGCAAGTTGTAAAATTCCTTAATGAGTAGCATTAGGTATTAAATCAAAACTAAGAGCCATTGTGCTGGTAAAGTACCAGTAACCAAGAGCAGGAAGGTGCATGTCCTTTTAACATGCGTGGTAATGGCATTAGCTAGATGCATGAGCATTTTATCTTACATACATTAGGAAAATAACTTTCCTAGGCTTGTGGCACACATGATAATACATCTATCATACAACAAAAAGAAATATGACTTAGTTGAGCCAACTTTATACCTGCAGAGAAAATCAATTTGACACCAATTATGCCGTTATAAATGTCCTATTTTGGGGACACTCATGGAGACACCCCTGAATGCCAGGTCAGTTTCTAATCAGGGTGCATGTGGGTCAGTGGGAGAAAAACAAAGGGTCCAAATGCGGTCTTTGGTTTTAGCACGTTCTCATCATGTCAGCCATGAAATAGCCTAGAACTCGCAGCCTCTGCACCAATCAGGGTACAATCTGTTTATATATCTGCTTTCAGCTTCATGTACGCTATGCCCAGAGGTGTTTTTGCATTAAAGTACAATGAAAAGGATTATATAGAAAGAGACAAAAAGGGAGTTAAGGAGGGAGGCAGCCTGGGCTTAATTTGAGCCGGATCCAGCCGGAACGCGGTGTTACACCAAAATCTGTGACCTGTCAGAATCTGTGACTGCAGGGGGCGATGGTGAGTTTTTTCTGTATTACCCTCATAAAAGACCGGAGAAAAAGAGTATGTACAGAAAACTATGAAGATCGAACGCATTTAATTTCTCATCCAGCCGACTACCTCTGACTTCGTTAGATATTTTATTATCAACTAACTGATTGTGTTTCAAGAGTGATATTCAACAGGAAGAGGCATTCGCCATAGTAACGTAACAATTTCCCATAGGTTACTATAGGATATCTGTAATAACTATGTAGTGACTATTTAATTATGTTTTGAGCTGAGCAGTATTTGATAGACTGGTGATTAAAGGAACTCTTCCTCCAAAGTCTGGGTTTCACATATACAGTAAGCTCACACAATCTGATGGCTATCAGAAATGGTGACTTGGGCTATATTGACTCTGTGGGAGGTTGCATTTACATTATACATCGTTTGACGACAGCACATCAGCATACATTGTGCCAGTCTATCAAAAACTGCTCAGCTCAAAACATAATTAAATAGCCTCTACATAGCTATTATAGATATCCCATATCCCATAGTAACCTATGGGAAACTTTTAAGTTACTATGGCAAACGCCTCTTCCTGTTGAATATCACTCCTGAAACACAATCAGTTAGTTGATGATGAAATATTTATTGAAGTCAGAGGTAGTCGGCTGCTTTTCGTCCATGCTTGAGAAATGAAATACATTAATTATTCATAGTTTTCCATAAATACTATTCTTCTCCCGTCTATTAGGACGGTAATAAAGAAAAAAAATCATTATTGCCCCCTGCAGTCACAGATCCAAAGACCTGCAATCCTACCTGACAACACACATGCTTTTGCTTATGGCTGTCCACACTACAGAATTCAAACAGGTCCTGTCTGTAACATCCCTGCAAGAGGCTTTCTGGCTACTCCAAAGCAGCTCATTTAACTTTTAAAAAGGGAAGATTGGCTATACAAATACATCCTGTTGTAAAAAGTATCTTGGAGGCTTCATAAATCCCTAAACATACAATTCATAAATCATAAATATATTGCCTCCTCTTAACATGTTTAGTCGTGTCAGATTCCTCTCTGAGTGCAGATAAATCTGATCACAGTGGCAAAGAACAGTCATACTAGTTCTGTTTTTTGTCGCTGTGATTGGGAGCTTTTTTTTTGTTTTCCTGATAGAACAGTGAATGCTGTTTTTCAGCATGGCTCTCTTTGCATTATATCTGAGTTATTATGGCCATTTTGCAACAAATTATTGCTAAATAGTTTAAAAACAAACTCATTCTTTGCAGATTTTTGCGATAAGAAATAATATCAATCCTTTAATGCCTGACAAACTTACAACAATGATGCAAAATTTCCCAAGCATATCATCATCTTTTAGCCTTGACTGAAGTTCAGCTGAAGGTGTGCCCATTGAGAAGTGAGGTATTTCTTAATTTCATTGCTTGCAGCAGTTTTAAAGATGTTTGGCAGTCTTCCCTAGCCGTCACTTCATTCTTTTGCCCAAAGAGACACTGTAGGCATTTCAGTGCATCCTCAAGGTGTAGTTACCAGGTCTTAAACTTCACATTTGTCTAAATAACATTTGCCTGTTATTTGTGAGTGTGTTAATGTCACTGTGTATATCACTACAATTTAAATCAAGGTTGTGGTTATTTAATAGCTCTGGTCACCAAACAAAGTGCTTGATGAATAAGGCTGGGTTGACAAAATGATTAAGCAGTTTTAATCCAAATTAGTATCCCTTTTAGCTGTCACTGTTGAGAAGTTTTAATCAACAGCTTTCAGTTTACCAGTCTTCTTTCATGAATCAGTGGCTGCACATGAGAACTAATTACCATTTGAGCTAGTGCAAGTGGTAGTAGTGAGCTGTTAAATAGGCTTGGATTGTCAATACAGATAAAATGCCCAAAAAAGGCTTTTGTGTGGGAGTCGAAGCATAATTTACTGAGCACCTCTAATTACCCTTTACACGGCTATACATTTCCGCATTAAAGAGCACACTGGTGGTTGTGCATGATTTGCCCAATTATTGCAGTTAATTTTCAATGAAGTTTTGCCAGCCATTTTCTGAAATGTATCAAGCTTACTTCAAGTTACTGACCATTCAATGAACAGCTGAGGATGAATTATCTACCGAACAGTAATGAATACTCCTCACTAAATGTTTGAAATGTTAGTTTCTGGGATAGTTTTTTTCTCCTTAATTTTTTAAAAGGAAGCTAAACCAATTAAAAAGAAACAGCTGACTATAGATGAAAGCATGGACTAGAAGGCAAAAAATAAGAATATAAATATTATTATTATATAGTATTGAATGAATAATACAAAAAAACTTACTTCTAAAAGACTTAAATTGAAATATATGGAATAGATTGTATTTTTTGGAAAAACTCATCTAAAATGTGAAGTGATACTCATAACTGACAAAATCAACATAACTGATCATATTGATTAAAAAATAATCTAAGAAATATGAAATACTAAATAAAATTGTCCTGCACATTAATTTAGGCCATTTTCTGTGCCAGTTTAATTCACTCAAGGATATTAAAGCGATTACAATCTCACTATACATGCTGAGTCAAAATATCTGATGCTTCATAGATTTACATTTTTGTCTGATACAACCCAACCCTGCAGCTAACTCGGTGCTTATTATGAAAATAGTCTTCAAGATGATACATATCAAAATTTGGAAAGTGCTCTACAATTACTGGTAGTGTGCTTGATAAAGTATGATAAGGTGTCCATTGTTAAGCTAAATAATAAAAAAAAGAATAAATAAGAATCACATCATCCATGTCAAACAGGAAACAACAGATTAAAACAGTCTCATCCTAGTTGAAAGCTGTTCATATTTTGGCATTTTTTTCTTTTTTTGCTGTCAACAGGTCAGTAATATTTGAAAAAGTGTTTTATGGAAATGTCTTCACTAAATCCAGATGATGACAGAGGAATTTGTTTGTTCTCCAGTTCCCAAAGAGGGTCTTAAGAGCCAGGCGGCATTTGAGGAGATGAGGGTTAATTACATCAAGGAGCTCCGGCGATCAGTGGGAAAAGCGACCAACAACTCCGGCCAAACCTGGCAGCGCTTCTTCCAGCTCACCAAGCTGCTAGATGCCATGCATGATGTAAGTACCCTTGGCCTGCCTGCCTCTCATGCACCACTTGCAAACAGACCTGCACAGGCTTCCCTTGGCAGCCTCGCTTGTATGTCATGCCTTCACACTCAGAGCGAGGTGTCCACCAGCACTTTGCGACGTAATCTCACAGGAAATGTAGAGTGAGTAAAATGGCAACAGAGTGGATTTGGTTAATGCTTTACTTAGTGGTTCAATTGAGCTTTGTGGAATAAGGATTATTGCATCCCACTTTCTCCCTGAGGGGGAGGTTATTTTGGAAGAGCCGGTGACTAGGCTGCATTGGTGAATGGAACAGAAGGGGATCAATACCAGCTTTCAGTTTATTGGATCACCATAGAGTGGTCACTGTGGGGAATGTGCTAAATCACAGTTATTTTGCTATGCATGGGGTCAACAAGTGCATAGGGAGTATGACTGAAAACGCAAAGCCTCGCGGTGAGAATCAGCATGCAAGAGGACACAGAGATAACTGGCGAAAATTCATTGACCCTTATGACTGTGTGAATGGGGCATGTGCTGAATGGATGACCTTTCTTAACAGGCTGCAGAAAGAAAGAAAAAAATCAGTGGTGCCCCCAAGTGGTGAGCTGAGTAAATCTTAAAGAGCACAATGCACACAGGCTTAAGTGAATTCAGATGAATGTCATCAAATGTGAAAATGTCAAACACTTTATCTGAATAAGGACCTTAAATAAAAAGAAACAAACAAAAAAAAACATGAAAAGCTGCAAAGTATATTTGACATTAACTTCTTTGTTTGTGATTTGCAGCTGGTGGGGAACTTGTTGGACTTCTGTTTCTACACCTTTCGTGAGTCTCAGGCCCTAAAGGTGGAGTTCCCCGAAATGTTGGTAGAGATCATCAGTGACCAGATACCAAAGGTGGAGTCAGGCCTCACTCACACAATCTACTTCCACAAGAAGTGACTTGCAATACAGCTGGGACAGAAGTGGAATTAAGAACTGGAAAAGAGGAGAAAAGAAGTTCACAGATGAGAAAACGTGCAAGGAAGGCCTGACCTATTGGCCCGCACCGTGTCGCCCAGTATGCCAGTATCCTTGTCTTGGATGGCA
This sequence comes from Leptatherina wallacei, assembly GCA_028567055.1. NCBI lineage: Eukaryota > Metazoa > Chordata > Actinopteri > Atheriniformes > Atherinidae > Leptatherina > Leptatherina wallacei. The sequence goes on along the minus strand of JAOXYM010000004.1, from coordinate 15,928,121 downwards.
AAGTTAAGTGACGTGGTGACACAAGTGAAAAGGAGAGAAAGATTCGACTCTGCAGTCATCATGAGCATTTCAGAGCTGTGAATAGTTTGAGAAATCGAGCATGACTCGATGAGAAGGACTTTGGACAAATGTGACAAAGCATCCCGAAGTACGCCCATGCGCCCCTGCCCCAAAGACGATAACAGTATTTTCTATGGAGATAAAGCCATACATTTCTTAGGATGCATTAGATACATTCATTACACAAACAGAGTAGAAGGAAATTGATCCACATGCCTTCACACAGACACACAGATGCACTCTGCACGCACTTAAAGGAGATTCACTTACAAATCTAGAGAAAAGGTTTTTGCAAATATTAACTCCAGCTTATGCAGTCTTTCACAAATAATCGCACTAGGAAAAATTATGCCAATACTTAGATTAGCTTTGCAGTGTAGCAACAAGACTGCAGAGCAAAGGACTTCACAAGGAGAGACAGAAATTTTAGACTGTATGGCAAAAGGTCTATTTGAAGATATCCCAAGGGCTATATAATCACCATAAGCTAAATAAATGCATTAAATCTGACAAGTTCAAGTTTGAATCTCAATCTGTATCATAATAGCCATCATTCACATTTGCATACCGAGTTTGTTAAAGTTGAAAATGTGTAGTAAAACAATCAAAACTAATATGCAAAAGTCCAAAAGCTTAAGCTGTTTTGAAATGAATATGTCTCTCCAGTGTAAAGGAAGCTTGCACATTGAACTCCCATGTCATATAGTCACTATTTTCGAGACATTATGTTGTAGAATTGAGACAATATTGAAGCAAAATTTAAACTTTTTGCAAGAAGAGGTGAGAAGTCTCCTGGATAAAATAACGCATTCACAGAAACAATTTCAGTAAGAGTAGGCTGGTATTGGATTTTTCCATAGTAAGAGCTGTAATTTGTGTTATCCCCAGAGCAGCTGTCCAAATGTCTGTTTTTACTCACAATGAAGCAAAACCAGCCCTTTGTTAACCAACTCTTATCTACTCTTCCCAGAAATAATAAAAAGCATTTTATAAAAGCAGTTTGCAAAGGTTTAGTTTTTGACAAGCCAGTCATTTTACATTAAGGTGCTTCATTTTTACAAAGCCAGACAAGACATAACATGTACAGTAACTCGTAGACACTCCATACAGTACAATATATGGACGGACAGTTTAAACACACATACTCTGTAAAGTTGATATTATCCATAATGGAGCGTTACTCTACAGTGCTTACAGCTAACGCATCAATACCAGGCAAATGTGTACAGGTATTAACAACTTCTTAAACACATTCTTTTCAGCTGTTGTACAGAAGATGTTTTGAGGTACGTGCTGATGAATGCTTGATGAAAAACAGATTATTGTGTTGGTATGATCACCTTTCCTAATTTAGTTTCATTCTTTGTTTTTATTTTTGGGCCAAGTTGTGCTTGGGTATGGCAGGCCCTGTCTTCTGGAACATTACCTTGTCTTACACCCCACTGGTCTCTGGATGGTTATGGAACTTTACTGTGATGCTACTGAAAAGCGACAAAGTCGCTGGAGAAAGAAAGCTAGTGTGGGAGGAGTTGTGGTCATTATTCAGACATTTGTGCCCTATAAGTGTGCATATGGAGTGAATATGACTTCAGTTTGTGTGCCTGAGTCTGGGATTCTATTTTTTTTTCCTGGCAAGCATGTGAATAGTCTATCTGCTCTTTTAGTGTGGGTATTATGCATATATGTTATAGGTTTAGCCATATCCTATTTCAACATTTAGATTTGCACAGAGGAGATATAATGTGAAATTAGGCATTTGTGCAGCTAGCAGGAATTGTATGTTTCTTTAAGAAACTGTGATAATGGGAGGAAGACTTTCTGCATGGTCACGCAGCCTAAAGTTAGACATCATGACATCAGTAGCACAGCATGGTCCAAGTGCATTGTATTTGTGGCCTGATCTCTCTTAATAACACTGCTGTACCACACAGTGGAGGTCTCCTCTGTGGTGGTAATTGTTTGAAGACTGGCATGCAAAGAGATGGAGGTGCCACACCTACAGTGTCATTCAGAGTGTACTATAATTAGTGAGCAAGTGATGAGGATCAGAAAAGGGGATGGGTTGTATCCTTTCATGTCTTATCAATAAAGGGTAGCCCACATTGGTTGAACAAAAGAGGGTGTGTTAACTTTTTGTCATCCCAAAGCAATTTTTTTTATGAATAGCAGAATAAAAATATAAGGCCTGATTCAGTCATTTATTGGCTTTTACAAGACCGAAGCAGCTTTTTTGGCAGGATTGACACTTTTTTGTTATGTTAAGTTAGCCAATAATATCATTCCCCACTGCAATAACTTTCTGATAATACTTGATCAGAAAGGCCTCATTTTACATCTTTGTTGTGCCCTTTAGCTAATCTCTCAATATTTCTTTTGCCCATTTTTGTCCTTTTTAAAGAATATAAAAATTGTCACTGTCAGTGGTTCATAGGACGAATGGGAAAGTATTTTTGAGAGAATTATATTTTGCTGGAAAATAATATTTAAGTACTTTGTCTAAAATGATATCCTTTTTGTAAAATGAATTGTTATTGCATGCTTTTTGATGAGATGTTTACATTGTATTTAAAAAAAAAGGGAAACTTGTGCCTTTTTATCTCACCTGATTTACAATTTTACAGTATATATTGTAAATAATACAGCAAGTCTCTATGTTGAGTATAGTAAAAAACATTTCTACTTCAACCATCTTGTTCAAATATTGGAGAGAAAAAATTGTGTTTCCCAATCGCCATGCTCTGTGTGTTGGGTCACAGAGAAGAATTTACATTGAGGGTTGGCACCAGAAAGGGCCAAATAGAGAAATGAATGTATCATACATAGTGAGAGACTTATGGAACTTACTACCTGAATGTTAGTGAGAGTACATTTATTATCTTCTTATTAAGTAAAGTTATTTGATTAGCTTTTTTTTCCTTTCCATTTTTTTATTTTTTTTTTACTTTTTGCATCATTCTTCATTTGACTCAAAGGAAAAAAAAAATAAAAAGCATTTCTTATTTTGTAACAAGATGTATTAAGTGATGGATCCTTGTTGCTGTTGAAATGATTTCCTAACCCATGGCGGTATTGTTGATAAGCACCACAATAAAAATCAAGAAGTCACAAACTATTGAAAATGGGATATGTGAAAGAAAGTTCTTGACTTTTTGGTTTGGGGGGGGGGGGACAAATTTGTGCACACACAGAATCCCATAACATCTTTGGCACAAGGACCGAAGAGTAATAGACACGTTGGCAATTCATCATGTGACTTTCATTTTTTTTCTAACAGCCAATGTTCAATCACAAGAAATAATTTGACCAAAAGAGGGATTAAGTAATCAGAATTATGCTTCTGCCCTTTAGAAATGCACATTCTGACTGTTCTTCTACCTCTTTTAATTTTTTGATAGTTTGAAGGCACATTTTGACATTATGGTAAATACACTAAATTACTGCACTGCTGAAAGTTGGATCAGAAGATTGATACCACTTTTATATATCTCGTGTTATCAGAAGATTGATAACACCAGATATATAAAAATCTATGATACACATAAATCACCAGAAAAAATGGCTATCATAGCTTTAAAGGACAATCAGTTTGTTTTTGTTTTTTTTCATGGGTTACGTGAAGAACTTTCAAGTGGTCAATATCTGACCCGTTTGCACAAAAGTCAGACTACTCTCAGTTTGGAAAAGCAGGGAGGGATTCGTACAGATCAGCTAAGCCAGCAGTTTCTCAAAGTAAGTTCATTTTTATCATAAAAAAAGAAAGAAAAAACATTCATCGTTAATCTCAGTTTGAGTGGTTCAATGAAAAACTGTGGTGGATTTTCACACTGCATCACATTTGCATCAGATGATTGTTTTGTTTGGTCAAGCAGTCATTAACTGACGGCTGCACATTACTTGCCTAACACAGATGCTCTTTGGTCATGAAAATATTGTGCCAAAGGAAATAGGTGTAAAAGTCACAAGTAAGTAAGTAAGTTCACAAGCTTTGACCTGTTTGCTTTGGCCTGCCCCTGTTTTGATCAGTTGCTAGCTTGACTGTTCAGTCAGTCCCTTAACCTGCTTTCCCAAACTGAGAGTGCTCTGACTGCTGTGTCATTTGGGACTTAAAACCTCAAGTTTGGAAATGAAAGAATTTCTGGTGGGATGATGGAATTCATTCCCATGTCCCACAAATTTTTGTGACCCATAGTATGAACCTGAGAAATTACCTTATGTTTCCTGGCTCCTTTAAGTACATGAAAGGAACCTGAGAGTCATTTCTTTACTTTGAATCTTCAACAGAAATATGATACTTAAAATGTTGACTTGATAAAGGCAAAGATTGACTTAAACACAGAAGAGGGGTTGGTTTGTCGCAACCTGATATTACATTAAGAACAAAGATACTCTTGAATGTTGCACCTGAATGTTCTGTAGCTCACTTCTCTGTTTAAGGCCACATGAGTAATGCAAGATTGACCACTGCTACTCCAATAGAGTGAGGGAAATGAAATTCTGAATCACCATGGGTGTCACCTGTGAGTCGTATCAGTATTCTCATCTTGCTTTCAGCAAAAAGCGAATATTTCCCAAACTGCCAAACAAATTCTTCTGAGGAACAAGATTAATGTACAGTTTATTTAATGGCCATCAATCACCATCTACTGCCATATATAATATGAATTTTTCCCCCCATACTCAAAAGAGCTATGATATTTTCAAAGCTGTCTACTTCTAAATTAACTCTTCTTTTTGGTTGTCTCAGAATTTGTCTAACTGCTGTTTCTGACACTGCGTCACTATGTCTGTGTGTGTGTGTGGAGTCACGTCATTGCCGTTTACTTTTAAAAGTCGTGAATCGGGTGCAGAGAGACTAAGCCATATTTCCACAGCCATGGCAATGCATTAATTATTAATATATACTGATGCTTTTTTTTTCCCAGTTCCAAAAATGACTTTTTACTCAGTGCAATCTTTCTTAGCAAACATACAGTAAACCTCCTTCACCTTAAACAAATCAAACTTTTTTTTAAACCAGTCACTACTGTATATCCTGAGGCAGATATTGCCATAATTGTGTTTTCAGAAGTATTGCAAAATTCTAATAAAAACCATTAAACATTGAATGTGTGGTGATGCAATCTGTTTTTGTACGCAAAACACTGTACGCTAAGTATGTAATTAAAGTTACAACTTAGGAGAGAAACTAGAAAATGTGCCCTATTGAAGCAAACCATTTGATGTGGATGGAATCTAATCAGCCACATTTAGTAGCTGGAGAAGATAATAAGCCAAAAAAACAACAACAGTGTTTGCAAGGAAAAGCAGCAGGAACACGGCACAAGGAGAGATGGGGAGAACAAAGGCAAATGGAAAAAAGAGGCAAATGATTTTTACAGTGAAATGTTGCCTGTGGAGAAAAATCACCATTAACCTTGTTTAAGGCTGATCAGAACAAACGCTGGGTTTGCCAGACTGTAGAGCAGACAGTATTACTTTTTTGCCCCCCCTTCTCTCCCTGAATCACAGCTCTTTCCAAATCTTCCCCAGATTTCCAATTGCTTTCACTTGTAGTTGTGCCAGATAGACAGAATCTATTGGATCAGGCTGATTTCACGGCTGCACCCGCGCACATGGCAGCTTCTGTGGCCCACTTTCTGAGCCGAGTCCCCCCCCCTCCCCATCCACGATCTCTCCTTTATGTATGAAATGAACTTCTCTCCAAATTCCCACTGAGTTTTCTGCCTCAATTATACATAAAGTCTTACTATGACTATATTTGAGCTTCATATTTGAGGAACCAAATGAAGACAGCACAATGTATTAAGTCACTGTCACCTCCCCAAAATTGTTTGTTTGGGAAATTCAGACACATTGCTGCTGCTCAGTTGTGTCATGTTCTCACAGTTGCAGGGAAACTGCTTTGGAGCTTTGATCCAAGCTGAGTCACGGTGTGGTGTGTGTTTTCAGGCTGAAGGACACTGCGTCACAGGAGGCAGAGGACAGCTGGAACACAGTCATGTGAGAAATGAACAAGTCTACCTGGATTTGTACTCAAATACACTAGCATGTTGTCTTAAAAAAAACACCAATAGTAATGTGTGTGTCATCCCACTCTAATAAACATTTATTAATAATGCATGTCGAGGTGCAGAAAACAAGTCAGGTAGGCCTAAAATACAAGACTGACCCACCTGATTTACCAGAACAGTTTATTGTCATCAAACATTTTCACAAGGTGAAATGAATTAACTGATCACTTGTCAAATTACCTGCTTGAGCAGAGGGAAAGGAAAGAACTGAGGGGAAGAAGACATGGAGGAGAGATAGAGCAAAGAAAGGAGTTTTAAATAGACAGAGGTCAACAAAGGAAAAAGGAGAAATGAAGGCAGACAGAGTAACATGGCATGCTTTCTGATAGACAGTCCAAAGCAGAGTGAGAGGCAGGCTGGGTGGATGTCTATGATTCAGCAGTATTCTGGCAGAGGAAGATGAAGAGCCCTGGGGGTGGGCGGTGGTGGCGACTGTGCGGGAATATTTTGCCCATCTCATTAGCTCTGCCTCATTTCATTATGTTATCATGTCTGTTGTGGAGTTTTTTCCCCAAAGACAGAAGTCCCACCAAAACCATAGCCAAATGTTTAGTGTTTCATTTTATGGAAAAAGCCTCTATGTGTTTACACAGCTAAACAGTTCATCAGCTCGTTTTGTGAAGGTCAGTTCATAATATTGGTGGTTGGTTGCTGGTAATTATGTAACAAAGGTCAAAGCCCTCGGTCTGGAGGACAATTGGTGTGGTAATTATACAGATGTAGAACTAACATGCACAGACCTCAGATATTAATGGATCATGGAGTAGGGCATGGATTAGCATGTTTTCCCTGAGAAAGATTAGCATCTATTTTTAATCCTCTTATGGAAAGTTATTTTGGAAGTAGCTTTTAGTGAGAGTGTTAGTGGCAGGTCAATATAAAGAAGGGTTACATTACACTACAGGGCTTACTGTGACACCACACGGACAGGTGAAACATTTAAAAAAAAAAGATAATGTGAATTTTATTTACTCAAAAAGATGCTTCATTTACAGTTTTTCAAAAATCAACATTTCAGAACACTGAACAAAACATTTTTATATCCTGTAAATGAATAATTAGGAAAGTTTCTGCAGGTAAAATTATTTGCCCTGTTCACATGGGGTGAACCTGTCTTACAACTACATTAATCAAGTGAAACGTGACAAATGAAATAATTTGGTAGAGACCAGACATAATAATGATGTTTACAGTAAATAAACACAGTATGAGTGCTCGTGTGACTGGGAAAGTAACTTTAAAGATCTTTGTAGATAGGTGATATCCAAAAGTGGAGTGCAAGAATAATATTAAAAGATACATTTTTTGAAAACTATTTTATTTAAAATGCTGGATTTATTTATGTACTTGTTCTGTGTTCTTTGATGAAAACATTTAATCTAATTTCTCATTTGCCCAAAATATTTAATCCTAAAAGTTTTGGAAATGTTACAATTTTCATGCCACAAATGACAGAATCAAAAATGACTTGACACTTTTCCAGTGGCTTTTCACCAGTTATTTTTATTATATGTATATATACATATATATGCATATATACATATATATGCATGTATGTATATGTATATGTATAAAAAAATAACCCTGGCCACACCATACAAAAGAATTAGCCCTGTTTACAAAATAAAAAATGATCATTCATGATATTTATTTCATAACAAGAATCATAATACACAACAAAAGAAAAGAAAAAAAGAGCAGACAAAAAAGCGAGTCATTACTCTTTAAGAAACTCATAAATCACTGTATTTAAATAATAATAATCACAACTGAAAATACAATATGCTGAACCAAAACTCTTTGACAAAGTTTAGCCCAAAAGCTGATGGATGACATGCAATGGGATGTACACACATGCTAAAATATACCTTTACCAAAACTTAAAATGTATAACTTTATTGGGTACTTGGTGGTACTCCTAAACATCAAGCTATGAAACACAAGTGAAAATCTAAATTGTTTTGAGGTACTGCACAATTCAGTTTTGTCAGAGTGCTTAATTTTTCTGCTCAGAAGAACCAGAGCAACGTTGGGGGAAAAATACAATGAAACTTTGAGGACAGAGATAACTTGACAGGAAAGACACTTGGCTTCAATCAGAACAATTTACTTATATTCACCTCTATCGACACTGATGGTAGTGTTTAACATAACGGGACTCGTCAGACACCAGAGAGGCGTTTCACTGTTTTGGTGCACCAAAGAAATAAAAACGACCCCACAAAAAACACAAAAATAAACAGTACTGTGTGTAAAATCTCATGCGATCAATGTGCCAATTAAAATAAATATAATTACATTAGTAATGTGGCCCTTTCAATATCTAGACATAATCACAGAAGAATAAAACATTTTATAGGTGAAAGCAGCCACAATCTAATTAATTTCAACCACACCCATATGTACATTTACACTGGGTGTTTTGATGGTTAAGGCACACAGGTATCTCTAATTATAGTAAGACAAATTTGACGAGAGGGTTAAAAGCTACAGTGACTTTCGCACTGACATTCTACCTTACAGTTTCTGAGGATCTCCCTTTGACTTTGAGCTCATGGATACCATGTATAACTGGGAAGAGGAGAGTGAGAACAGACACCCATTCTCTGGTGCTGCTACTACTTGGATTTTAAAAGGCTACAGCAATTAATATACAGCAGAACATTTTAAGTGCAATCCCATTCTGCAGTTACAACTGTGACATTCTTGTGAAAACATTAAAATACTAATCCAAAAAGAGAAATGCATTCCTATGCAGCACAAAACCTACTGCCTGGCAAAATATATAGAATTGTATGTCTAGAATGGTTTACCAGTAATAATAAGTGTCCTTGATGCTGGATGAGTCAAGTTGAGGCACATACTTCTTTGTATATTACCACTGGTGAACATATATATGAAAGTGTCCATTAATTCTATTTGGTTTTACAGCATCTCCACGTAGTTTTCAGGGATGAGGCCTCTCTTTCCTTCCAGCTCCCCCTCCAACCAGCCTGGCTCTCTCGAATGGGTCACTGCAGGAGAGGACACAGCGTTATCGAGGGGACGGTACCACAGGGAGGGGAAGGGTGGGGGACAGACAGAGGACAAAGAACCTTCAGTGAGTACATGTGCACATGTTTGAGGGAAGAGGAAAGAGATTAAAGGAGGTTACAGTGATTATGCTGTTAGACTTAACCACAGTGATCTTTTATATTAATGTCACATTGCAGGTCTGCTTTTGGTTATTTTTTTGTTTATCTTCTACGTATTCATTTATCTACCTATTCATTCATTTGATCTATTTGAGGGACAAAAATGGAGCTAAAACTGTTTACGATGACAGATGTGTCAGACAGCACATCTCTACTTTCATCAGCACATTTAAGAAATGAGAAAGACTCATTTTTACACTTAGTAGTAATCTTCTTTGACTTTTGGCCTATTTGGTTATGCAATTTAAAGGGAAATTGAAAGTGCAGAAAATAATCACTCATTAAGGAGAAAATAGAAGTCAATTTAACATCAAAAATCAAAGCAAAGATTTAAATGTATTCTTAAATTAGCTGCCTTTTTGTACAAGGACTAAAATAAGAAAAAACAGACTGTTGTTCAATGTTTTTGCGTCACTCTGTACATGATCAAAATATGGCCGAATTATACATGTTCTTTTCATTCAAACAGCATATAATATAATGATATATATGAAAATGTCATGCATAAATTATATGCATACTGGAAAACCAACTTGTTTTAAATTTAATCATACCATTGTAGTCATCTCTTTTCACCTGAAATCTTTAAACTAAAAAGAAATATTCATGACCAGTACATGCATCAAAACAGGAAATAATGTGACGCAATTTGATGATACCAGACCTTCAGAACAAATAAACTGCACTCCATTTTTTGGATCTTATCAAAGACATCACCATATGCATCTCTGTAAAGGTTTTGATAAGGAAAAAAATACAGTATGTCTAATAAAAGAGGGGTTTTTAACAAAAAAAACAAAAAGAACTACAAAATTCTGATTTCCTGTGAGAGTGATTAAACTTCAGTTGTGTCTCTTCCCAGAGACACCATAGAGCAAATCTGTGTATCCAGCCCAACCCTTCACCATTCTTGCTCTCCTCATCTCATCTCTCTTCAACTCAAGATCAGATTGGGTGTTCAGTTTTCTCCCAAATCCAATATGCCAGGGCTCGTTCTAAGTGAGCGACTGGTGTAGGCGATAACGCTTACCAGAGTTGAATATTGCGCCGACCTGGAAGGAGAGCTCAGAGTCGTGCTCTGCCTCACATGGGTACACTGCCTTGGCTTTCCTGTTGGTGACACTGAAAAATGAAGGCAATCAGTGAGCTGGCGGAGCTTTGGAGAGGATTACCGCACAGTTCAATCTGGGCCTAGGCTCTGCTTGTTCGTTCACTTACTAGCCTGAAACAGCAGAATTGGGCCAGGCTGGAAAATAAGCAAAAGTACCAAGAGAAGCTGGGACACAACTCTCTTGTCTTGTACTATCACCAGTCTAGAAAAAACTAGGGAGTGAGTCAAGGCAGGCACAGATTAGGTCTACACAGCAGAAAACCATCTATGCTGAGATAATTCAAAAGTAGTGGAGAGACCCTAAAAAGGGTTTACTCACAAATACAGGTGGAAATGATGTCTCCCTCCATGGAGCTTCAACTTTTAAAGCCAGATTTCTGAGCTTAGAAACAGCATTTTGCCATTAAAGACACCATATTCACTGCTCTGTACAGGATTGTAAATATACAAATGTATGCCTTGCGCTTGTAGACATGAAAACTATTTCCATAAAAAGGTTGTTTGCCCACCATTGCAAAGTGTTATCTCAAATGCCAGCAGCATTATTATGTTGAAATTGTGCCTTCAACACACAATGTCCTGATAAATATTTCATATTCTTTGTGTGGAGCACCAGCTATGTAGAATGAAAAAGACAGAAAGAAGATAGAAAATCCACCCCAAAAAAGTTTGTGGTCAGATTCAATACAACAATGCACTTGCAAGTTCACCTATTCAGAATTTTGGCAGTGCGAACTCATGTAGAATGGTATTTGGAAGAATTAAGTCTTGTACTTACAAGAAAATACCATTAATAGACGGGACATGGCTCTTTGCATATTCTTCAGATTATCCAAGAGCATTCAACATTAATTCTTTTATTCCAAAAGCAAACAGAACGATAGTTCTGTGTGATGGACAGACTTTTACACAGTTATTCCTGTTCAGTCAGATACCATTTGTGGCTGCAGCCAGTACTGGCACGGTATGAAAAAGGAAACTACATCAGAGGAAGGGTGACTGTACGAAAAAGTGAGGAGAAATATTAATGTGCAAGTTTGCAAATTGATGCTAAAGAAAGGACAGAGCTGGTGATTCTATTGAGTAAAGACCCAAAATAAGACTAGTCACATTGTGGGTTAAAGCGGAGGGAGTAGAAGACTCTCTGTGTGTAACATCTAACTAAAGGGTGAGTGTGAAAATGACTCATCAAAATCAGAAACTCAGATGGAAAGGGTATTCAGCTGCAATTATAGTATAAAAATCAATTCATTTGGGGGGATGGGGATGTTGCATTACCTTTCCTCTGGCTTTTCTTTATCAGAAGCAGTTGTAGCAGCAGCAGCTTGATTCTCACCTGAAGCTACTGGAAGTGATCTGCAAATAAGATAAAAAAGCTTAGTCATGATTAAAAGGCCATTGTTGAGTGTCTGCAAACATGGTACACTAGCTTTTAAGATCTACTTCATGTACAGCATTCTGTGGGAGGAAAGGACAGACTCCAAGACTAAACAGCAGTAAATACCATCTACTATTTAGATATAGATTAGAAAGAAATATTTCATGCATTTTACACCCAAGATTCCCTGTTTTTAAGCATGGCTAGTGATTAAAGTAAGGGAAAAAGTCTAAACAACAGTGAGTTTAAGTTAAATACTGATTAGATACCATGTCACAGTTAAATGCCATAGTTCAGTAAAGAATGAGTAAATAAAAGTACTTTTCCTTTTACACACCAAATTCTCTTTGTTTGCAGTTTGCCACAACCAAAAAGACATCAGGCTTCCATAAAGTAAATCATCCATTCCACTCCATCTGCCTAAAAAGCCTCTTCTAAAGTGTCTCTTAGTCACTGCATACATTAACCTGGAAGGTCAAATCAAAGAGCCAATTTAATATACAGAAACTTGAGACACATTCTCTCTCTAAAATCACCAGGGTTAACAGCATGTGCATTTACTCCATTAAACAGCTGCGACACTGGTTACATTTGAAGATGGAACATGTCTTCTGTATGTCATAGGTCAAATGGGCAAAGCTTTAGCAGGTGCAGCAGTAGAACAGTAGCTGTGCTTTACACTGGTTGCTGTTAGGGCCAACAAGTCTATGGCTGACCTACAGGATGGAGGTAGGGGTCCTAGTAAAGGCTGAGTGCAGCAGAGGAGAGCTGGACTCTCAGCCAGGCATCCCTCTGTGTTCTATGCCTGCCCCAAGGCCAGTGCTAATACAGCACATAATGAGCAAATTGCTTCTAGCTGCCGCTCCCATAGAGACGTTAATAAAGGCAATTAGAGGGAGCAGCTGGGGAGTGGGCTGGAGGTTGAGAGGATGTTGTGAATAGGGGTTACATTGGCACTGGTGGAGGAGAGAAAGGTGGCCTTAAGGGAGAACATGTTAAGGGAACTTTTGTGGACATAGGTGGAGGTGAACACAGTACTGGGCTCATGCTTTCGTTCCCCACTTCGCACTGCTTCATTTCTTCGTTTCTTCTCCTGCCTCTCTTTCAGTGCACTTGTCCATCCCCAGTGGTGGTTGTTCAGTTTGGGCCAGGCCTGACTGTGGGTGATTTATAGCTCTGCAGCAGTGTGGGGCCACTGTGGTGCTCAGCTGCTCCACATCAGCATGGGGGGACAGTGCACTGCAGTGCAGCAAATCCACTCATTAACCTGGGCCCAAGCACAACCACTGTCTGCCTGGGTCAAAGCCAAAAGGAGCAGGAGATGAGCAACAACACTTGACTTTAACCTGCAAGTAAAACTGACTCGCATACACTTCTAGAGTACAATAATAAAAACAAATAATGGACACACATATTTCAGTAAAGTTAGTATGTCTATCTTACTCCTTTTCCACTCAACAAAGTTTTACATAGAGCTAGAGCTGGGAAGATCTTTATATAAAAAGATATTTCAATAATGAGAACATAAACAGTGAAAATTTGTGCATGCCTTATTCCATTTCATCATTCCACTCTAGAATGTGCCGCATGGTGGCAGCAAACCGTAGCAGGTCCAATCATACAATTTAATTTTAGTTACTATCACCTTTTTTTTTAAGACAATCACCTTCTAATTAATTTTTCCAAGAAGATTTTTTCACGCTGGTTCCGACGCTGTGCTGCTTAAGTGATTTATTTGCGTACTTTGGACTCTTTAAGACTTTTTATGATGAGTCCCCATGGCAACGGAAGACTTGTTTACAAGCGTGAGCATTTACTGAAGATCTCCAATATAAAGATAACCAGCGAAATAAGTCTCCAAATCCCAAACAAGTTGAAAAGGAAGCGAAGAAGATGCCGGGCAGGAGCGGGGCAGCGAGAGAAACGGAGGAGATTCCAACAGTTTCTTCCAACCGTTCTGTTGGGCAACGTCAGGTCTCTAGCCAACAAAATGGACGAGCTGGAAGTGCTAACAAGGTCTCAGAAAGATTACAGGGAGTGCAGTATTATGTGCTTCACAGAGACATGGCTGCATGAACACATCCCGGACTCTAATGTGTCTGTACACTGTTTTAAGACTGTACGCGCTGATCGCAA
>JAOXYM010000004.1:15887243-15899436 GCA_028567055.1 Leptatherina wallacei | reverse complement strand
TGTCTGTTTGCTCGGGTTTGCTCCGCCCTAGAAATGTATCGGATGGGACTGTGACCAGACTCAATTGCTGGTACAGCATTGAATCTGGATTTCCAGGCTATTTTTGTCCCAGTACTGAGTCTAACTGCACCATATTGAATGAAATAGGGCAAGTGAGTCTTGACTCATGCCTGAGTACAATGAATTACAGTACTCAAGGTAAGAAAAGGCAAAATTGTACATAACGTTTTGTAAGGGAGCAGTTGGAAGAAATGACCTGATTTTTAAAATTGTCTTCAGCTGCAAAAAATAATACTGAATTAGATATCACCCCTAGATTCCTATCAGCCTAGTTATTACTATTTGAAAGACAACCTAGACAAGAGCCAACAGCATCAGAAAGAAATTTGGGTGATGAAACAGCTTGACCTCTTTTAAATAATATAACCATTAAAATCATTGTTAAATCGAAAATTATTTTGGGCCATGCAGGATTTAATGTCAGAAAGACATATTGTAAGTCTCACAATGCTTCTGAGAAGAGTGGTTTTATCAGCATGTACATTACAGTCTTGAATAAGCTGTCCAAGAGGTAATATGTAAACAGGGAAGAGAAGGGGGGCAATGACTCTGCGGTACACCACAAGCCAGTTGAGACATTGAGGAGGTAAATTAACTTATAGAGACAGAACAGATTCAGTTAGAAATAAGAGTATAACAAGCTCAGTGCAGAATCCTTTATCATAACTCAAGATTTTAAATGTATCAAAGGTGATGCTTAAATCTTAAAAAAAATTTTAAATCCACATCTTCCATCTGTACTCAGCATAGGATGCTTTACATAATAAAAACAATTTATGCACACACACATAGGCCGAACAAACAACGTGCATGTACACCCCCTTAACAAGTGCACTATAACAAGTGCAATCTCTCAACCAAAGGCCTTTAACATCAGACAAAAAATTTGTTAAAAGATTGAAAGTTGTTAAAATACAGACTTTGATGCATTTTTAAAGACGCATCACGTAACTTTCCGACCTTAAAACTCTGTGTTCCGAACTCGTTTGATGGCCAAGTGATATCACAATTATGTGCATTATTGGACGAGTCGTGGCCTAGCAGCATCCCGAGGCTAAGAAACCGCACCATTACAGCTTTTTCATCCGGGCCACGTGACGTTGCAAACAAGTTTTGCTTTACGCACCGAGTTACATGTTAGAAAACGGATTTGAAATAAAGCAAATGAATGCAAGAAAACATTATCGGCGGAAGAAAGGAAAAGAAAGAGAAAAAGAAACACCTCGATGCAGCCGGGTTGATCTTTGGCTTTGGTTGAGCTATTGATTGCCAAAGATCCTGATGCATCTCATCTGTTCACCGATTTAGTTAGTTGATGGTGGCCTTAACTGTTGCAAAACTGACTTCAAATATATATCAACCTACCAAAACAATCCGATTTATGAAATTGTGCCTGAATGATCAAGATTCATTCTTTTAAAACTGAAATGATGAGATGGATATTAGTACTCCACTGATGAAAGGACTGGTTCAAACCTTCACCCCCTGGCCAAACACTGAACCTCAAAACTCTCATTAGGTCAAGCCAGCATCTTGCATAGTAACTTGTTAGAGTAAGTCTTGAAGTTTGAGTGACTTATTACAGTCTTTACAAACAAGTGTCTCTTATATCAATTTCAGAACTAAAACATCTTCAGTAGTTGAAACTTTATCTTAGGTGGTCAAGAAATTGGAGAAAACCTCTTTAATGAAAAAGTTATCAGGTAACATGAAGGTATTTTATACTTAAAATAAGACGATATGTGGCACAGCTGCAGAGACAGTTTAAATAGCTTCAAAGGATGCCTTTGAAGACAAAAACATTGGTGACAACTCACATTTATAACATCTCTGAAACCATTTCAGATAGGAGTGTGAAATTCTGGCTTTGCTTCGTTTCGCTGCAGGACATGTACACACGCCAACTTCAGAAAAATATTCAAGTCTCCAGTCTGGAGAATTTCACGCTGGATAATCCAAATTCAATTTCAATAGTGCTGTCTTTTTTACCAGAGCCTGATTCTGCAGCGAGCTTCTATGAAATAAGATCCACCAGACTTTCACTGCCTCAGGGAACAGGGATTATTTACTTATCTTCAATTTGCTCATGTTTAGTTTATACAAAGCTTGCTGAGGTAAAATCTTGTAATGTTAGCTAACATTATTTCTTAACTCTTTCTTCCAATCCAATTTCGCAAATAGAGTGACGCATACTTGCGGTTCATCCAGGGGTGGGTACTCAGAAGAGATGGGTTTAATTTAGTGGTCTGTCTTATTTGACTTCAATAGTGAGCAGCAACAGAATAGCATGATGAACAGGTACAGTATAGGCACTTAAAAACTTTTAATCTACATTAAGCCTAAGAAAAGGTAAACAAATATTCAAAGGAAAGCTGCATTAATTTTCTTACCAAGCAGTCACTGAGAAGACAGAGAAGAGATGGAGTGACAGCAGGGAAGGGGGAGTGAAGAGAGTGGGAGTGAGGGAGATGGAGAGAAAAAGCATGTGGAGTGAGAACGAGGAGACAGACATGAAGAGCAGAAAGAGAACTGAGAGAGAGGAGGCGGAGATGGGGTGAACTATGACCACTCACTTGGCCAGATGCTTCATAAGCAGCCCGAGGACTTGTCGATTCCTCTCTGGTAGTTTGTGGACCAGGCAGTGGACGGCTTGGATGCGAGACTCGGGACTACCGCCCTCTGTTCAAACACAAAAACAGTCATGCACTCATTTTAAACTGCAAGGATTTCTCTGAGCTCCCAAATTGGCAAAAAGCCAGCACTGCTCAGATCACATAATACACTTTGAAAAATTTGTGCAGATGATGTAACACTGTATACACTGTCAATATGAGCAGTAAACAGTCAAATTTTGAATTAAAACACATCAAACTGGAGGAATAAGGGATCTTATTGAGAAGTACTCAAAGATGTAACTCAAGCAAGTAATAAATTAAAAATTCAGCAAAAGTTGCTGGATCTTTCAAGACACAATAATGAGTCTATAACCCTCCGGTGCAAGAGATTAAATACTGGAAGAAGATACATTCTGGTTCAAATAAATGAAAGAAGAGGTGTGATGGTGATACATGGGCTGAAGCATCTCTGAATTTGGCAGCATTGACCACTATGCTGGCGCGGGGAGATAGCTTTACGTTACTGTCGCTATCGTGTAAAAGGGTTGTGTTAAAACCACCAAGATCCTCCTTTAAACATTTCCTCACACACTGGCATCTGACCGCCCACACACACAGACACACAAAATGTCATTACTATGGGAACGACAAGGATTTAAACACGGAAAAAGCTTCTTATGGATGTTGTCATCCATCAAAAAATATTCACTGCTAATCCATTTTTTCCCCCTCGTTATGAAGGCATTGCGAGCGCCTGATAAAAATGTCAACCTGATCCAATTATAGCACTTGTTGTAATAAGATTCAAGTTTGGCATGCTTTGAAAACATTTCATACAGACATTATGCTGTGTGGGTGAAAAAACTGGTGTGTTTTTGCTGTTGAAGGTAACTGGACAATTTTGATTCCCAAATCTATAATGACTTATTTAGCAGTACAATTTTATACAGGTAAACAGTATGTCAAAACGGACATAAGCCCACACAAGCATTTTGAATGTACCGTTAGTTAAACGGTCATAAAGCTTCCAAATTTCCAACTATGTTTGAACTAAAGTCAGCATCAAGACTCTTTGACAAAGTCAAAATAAACTCCAAATATATCGACAACTGAAAGTGAATAAATGCATTAAGTAGCTAACTAACATTTAAGACAGATTACACTCCACAAAAGCTGCCTGCACTTAACTTTAAAAAGAATCAGCATATTACTGCACTGACTTTCCCCTGAAAGACAAGAAAAATGTTTTGTCTGGTTTTTTTTTTAGAAAGAGGTCAGGTATCTTTTTTAACTTTCAATTTTTTTTACTTCAACAATTTCAATTCCCATAACATCCAATTTCGACTTCAGCCAGCACCAAGATAAACAGCTGTGTGCTCATAGTCTGCATTCTAATGAAGAGTTTGTATATGAGGGGGTGAAACTTACTCGCAGGGTTGATGAACTCTTTGTAAAGTCCATAGGTCATCAATGGCTCAGGGAGGCTCCTTCACAGAGACAGTGAGGGGGTAGAGAAGGGGAAGTGGTGGGGGGATAGAGGTGGAGAAGGAGAGTCAAAGTGAGCAAGGGGGACAGAAATAGCTGGCACACTGTTTTATAGGGCCTGCACACACCAATGATTAATGTGACCAGGCCAGGGGATGGAATTAGAAGGTGCACACGTTGAGATAACCAAGTTCATCTGAAGGTACTTTCACACTGCAGCTGGATCATGGCCAAAAGTATTTAGCCACAGAGGAAACTATAATATTTGACCCCTGCTTTATCTTTCCAGGTCAAAGACGTAAAACAATATGGATACGTCTATACAGTAGCTTGAATAATATTTAGACTGCACTTAATGTTATATTTTAACACTTTTACTGAAAACTTATTAGCCTGCACAGTATGTTGTACAAAAATACTACATGTTGTGTTCAAGTTATGTTTTAGTTTTAAGATTTAAAAAAATAAATCTTAAACTATAATTTCAGTTCGATATCGACACAAAGCTTTTTCCATAAATAAAAACCTACCCAGAATATAAGATGTTCAGTTACAGATCTCAATACATCAATTAAGACAGAAAGGAAGTGTCCTTTATTATCATTATCATAATCATCATTATTATTATCAATAATAATAATAATAATCTCAGCAAAATCCATTTTCCAAAGTGTGAACAAAATAATTCAGAACAATATATTTTCTTTTCTTGTAAAAAATTATTGACCTGGGTTCAGACTTTTGACCTTAACATTTTAAAAACATATTGATAAAAGTAACAAAAAACAAAAAAATCCAAGAAACCCCCAATGATCTGAGCAAGGTGGCGTGTGTCTTTTTCACACCCGTTTCCTGGGCGCCGCCTGGGGCGGGAGGAGGATGGGTCTGGGGAGTGTTGATCCATTGACTTGGTGTCTCGTTTGGCTGTATTTCTGATAGGCTGCTGGCCTCTGAGGTGCCTGGGGCTTACTTCCCTCTTGCCAGCCAGGGCCGTCTTCCATGGTGGGTGGCTGAGCGAATTAGGGGCAGAGTGTTGTGAGCGTGTGTGTTTATGTGGGTATTTGCGACCCGCATGAGTGCCGACCCACGTTGGATGGCTGTCCGGGGAGGCTTGGTCCTGGGCATTGGCCAGGGCCTCTGCCTTGGGGGGGGCTGGGTGGCTCTCGGGCCGCAATGGTCGGCGCCTGCCGTCCCTGGCCCCCTGGGGCTTGAGCCTCATGGCTGTGGGGTGCTCTGGATGGGGCCTACATCTGCTGTCTTCTGGGTGGATGTGTGGTTGTCTCTGTGATGGCTGGCTAGGATTTGTGCTCTGGGGTGGGCGCTGGTATCCCGAGTTCTGAGGGCACTGTGGTCAGCCTTTGATCTTTGCAGGGACCTGGTCACATTATCACTGATCACTATACATGCCTGATATTTTGCCCCTAACAAAGTCACTGTGTTGTCTTGTGGGTTTAATCAATAACTACAGTTATGTTCATGTTTTTTATCTGTGTTGCTGAGGTTCTTGTTGTTGTGATTCATGATTCTTTTTTCCAGTTTGTCCGTCTTTCTATACAGTAGGTGCTCCCAAAGATTGTCAGCTTTGTTTTTCCTGAAGATTTTGCAGGTGTTTTTCCGTCCCCTTACAGGTGCAGAGCAGTTGGTTGTCTGGTGCTTCTTGTTTAGATTGAACAGCTGATGCAACTGCTTTCTCTCTGGTGTATCCTGGTGTCCTTTTTCTTTTCTTCACTCTCTTTGGCTTTTCTGTTTACTTTCTCCTTTCTTTAGGGCTTTGAGCTGATTTTGGGCATTTGGGTTCTTTGTCTCAGCAGGGAAACAAATCCACCAAAAACCACTTTATCCTCCTTATTTACGGAAATACTGACAATTTTAAAATCCTTACATTTAGAGGATGCTGCAGGATCACCCATCTAATTTACAGAATCACACAATAGGAGTGGGTCGTGAACACCAACTATGTTATCTTGGGGGTTGTGGCTCAAAAAGTTTGCGAACCCCTGGTATAAACCATTCTTACTTCTTTATAGAGCAATTAGTTTACAGATGTATGTTAAACAACTGACTCTTACCTCAGATAAAGCTTTAGTGCACTTGTTAATGTCTTGATGTCCCAGTCTTCACTGGCCGACAGATCCAATTCGTTGTTTTTCTCATCTAGATCAACAAATCACCACAACAGAAATTTATTGACTTGTGAAGAAACAAAAAGTCACGGAGAACCATTCTATTAATCTTATGCACAGTCAACAAATATGTACTATTTTGTGGGAGACGTAGACCATCCAAACATGTAATATAAATATGTAGCTTGTAATTAGCCATATGGAGGATAAAAGGATTGCCATTAGCCTTTGGGACTGAGTGTAGTCTTGGCTGATGTGAAGGGAAGTTACAGCTCCTGTGTAGAGCTGTTGGTTCTATACTCATTAGAAGTTTAACTAATTCCTTATTACATCACTGACTCCACTGGGAATTCACGGGTGTGTTATGCAGAAAATTCAGGGGGCGTTTAGTAACACCTGATGAATTACAGAGGATGTAAAAGTGCAAAGTGTCAGTGATGAGCCACTCGGGCCCGGAGTCACTATGCTGACGTTAACCCCATGGGTGCCAGATGATCTGTTACTAGTAAAGAGTGTTTTTCTTATTTAGTTTTTCTGCTGGCAAGATGTAAAAATGACCTGCCCAGTGTTGACTTGTAAAATTAAATCCCTGTAACCAGGTGTGTCTCTCTGTGCAAGACTAATGAGTTCTGCACAGACTTCTCTTGCACTAACAGGCCTTATTTAGCCAGGTTTGCAAAAAGAAACAGTTGGAGTAGTAATTATGAAATTGTCAACCATAAAACAGAAACAACCACAAAGTCCAACTTTTACTTTTTTATCTTTGCTATCAAGCCCATTAGGGACATCACAGTACAATGTGGTTGACTTCAGCAGAGTAACTTAAGTTAGAAGTGCAGATCATGATATGATCCCAGTACATGCAAAAACAATTTTCATAATACAAATGCCAATTAAAAGGAGAAGTTTGTTGAATCTCAAACAATTTATCTGATCATAAAACACCCTTAAAGCTGGGTACACTGGTTGGTCCAAATTAAAACAGAGATAAACTAATATGTTTCGAACTCAAACCAAGCAAACAACTGTGATGTTGAAATTTACAATTAAAGAAACTCATGATAAGATGACATATGGAAATGGGAATGCTTCAGAATGAACAGGCTGTGCTTTATAATGGATGCCAAGGTGAAAAGTGAGGAGAGTTTAAGTTGGTGATAGTCTAGCAGCAATTCCTGAGATTTTTTCCCCCTTAACTTTAGACAACACAAGTATCCACTCTTTCCCTTGACACTTCCTGTGTGTTCAAATCACGACAAACTTGATCTTTTGATAATTTTTGACCTCTCAAGAACCCAGCATACTTCCTCACAGCTGCTTGTCACCAGGGTAACAAATACATCAAACTGCAAACAACTCTCAAATGTTTTATTTTTGGGATTTTTTTCTCAGGGCAACAATTTTTCTCATATGAAGAAAAGCCAAGCAAACACTCCAACCCCTTTCAAACTGCCACCAGTCCCAAATCAGGCATCATCTGTAGATTTTCAATGGATCTATTTTCATGCCAGGTAATAATTAACCAATAATATAACAAACCTATTATATTATTAGCAAAATGTTATTACTTTCTTGGTTTAAAAACTTAATAACATTATGGACAAGTAACATTATTGCATTTAAAACCTGCCAAAATTATTAAGTTATTATCAGGTATTATGTTATTGGTTGTTATCACATTATCTATTGCTACACAATATATTTAGTAAAATTGTATACAGGTAAACAGTATGTTTACCTGCTACAAAAGAAGGGTGTTAACAGTATACACTTATTGCTATATGTTTAAGTTTTTGTTTTATGTACAGTATATTATGTAAATATTATCATTGTATCTGTGTATCATGTTAAAACAGGAAGTGAGCTGACAGAGGACTTTTGCTGTAAAATGGAATAAGGGGTACGATTAAATAAGACCATGATTCTTCCTACTCTTTTTTGAATGTGTGGGTTAGCAATGTTCCATGTAATATGTAACGATTGTATGTAACATGCAAACATTTTTTAAATAAACATTCATTCATCATTCTTCCTTCTCTTACAGGGCCACAAGTCTGGGGAACACTCTTCCGACATAATCAATTACATGCACAGACGTAAAGATGTTTTCATGCCTGACCAAAAAGTGTCTGTTATCCAAACAAACCTGTACACACTAATTTAATTGTTTTTTTTGTGTGAATGTCTGTGTGTAGTCTATATGCGAGTGTTTGAAAATCTTAGGGATAACTTTCTCTCCTTTTTTTCCTTTTCTTAAAGAATTGTTTTTAAATTTTAGTGCATGTTTTAACAACTACCTGTCCAGGGACTGTAGGTGGAAATTAGCAGCTTTGCCAAAGCCTGGCACAAAACATGTTTCCCTTTGAGGTCAATGGATTGCTGGGCTTGTCCCTGTTAAATACATTCATTCATTCAATCAAGTTGCTTTCTGTAAATATCTTTGACTGTTTCTCAAATGTGTCTAATCCAATTCAACAGCCTCTTGAGGCATATCCAGACATTCATCATTGTCTCCTACCCAGTCTGTCTGTAACTCAGACACAGAGAGCTAACTTTTTAAGTCTTCCTCTTGTGATAATATTTCAGGTCATTCAAAAATTTTTTAAATGCTGTTTTCTTTCTTCTGTTATGATATCTGTTTGAACCTATTGTACCGTGGCCATGTTGATGGGTGAGAACTGAAAAGGAGGAGTGGGAGGATCCAAAATCTTGCTTCAAAGTTCAAAGCTTGTTTCACCCACTCACTTTGAACTACTGTATGTATGAAATGTTTGTGAATGTTTCAGTGCAGAAGTAAAAATGTTATTGTTACGTATGTAAGAAAATTCATACATTAACTATAACTTTGGTTTGGGTGGTTTAATGAAACTAACCTACTTATTCGACACATGCTATCATTTGCAACATTTCGGTTGTATCTTTCTGTCAGTACCAAAAATATATAGAATTTCAAAACTAGAGATAAAACTTTTCATACTATATTGAGGCTCTATATAAACTTCTAAAAGTTTTGGGGCAGAGTGTACAGAATGAGTCGGCAGGCTGTGAGGCTGGAAAGTCTGAGAGAAGGAGCTGAGGCAAGCTGGTGGCAGCCCGAGTTAGTTGTCATTCGGAACACAGCTGAAAGTGAGCTTGTGTCTGCTGGAGACAGCAGGAAACCAGAAAACAGACACAGAACTACGGAAAGGACAAAGGACAAGCTCTACTGGAGAGAAGCTGAGTGAAAAAGAATCAAGACAAGTAAAAGGCATAAAAGAAATTGAGAACGTCAACTGACAGTACAAGCCTGTCACGAGCACTGGAAATGCAGTCTTAGTGGTGTGTTGTTAAAGAAAATTTAAAAAAAGCAAGATTATGAATATGATCTGCCCCGTTTGGTTTTCTTGAGGGGAGAGGGTTTACTTGTGAATGAATGTGAGGCAGATTTACAATAGCACCTGTTGCATTTGAGAGATTTCATACAGATGCTTAATTGTTGAATCATCCAATGATTTCATGCAGATAGGGCAGTGTCATATAGAATCAATTCTTAACTTATTGGTAACAAAGGTCCTATCAAAAATATTCAGTGTAACCTTTTACAGAACAGAGAGAGAAAGAAGAAAGGACATTAACTCACCAATCATTAGTGAGAGAAACTTCTGAACCTTGGAAGTAACCCCTCCAACTCTGTACAGGCCTTGGTCATTAATACCTAATAAGAGATAATGGTCCAAGCATTTGAAATAATACATTTAAAACAAATACCTTTCTGTAGTTTTTGCATTTTTGATAAATAAATATGAAGTATTTTCAGATAAGTTCTATTTATGAATTACATTTTGCATTAAGAAAAGGGATAACAGGAAATCGGCCAAAAGCCCTTTTTCCCTTAACAAGGAGGTCAGAAAATCATGTCTGCACTGAAGCAAATAATTATACCATTGGTGCTAGACAATGAGCAGCATTTGTACATCTACAATGTATGTTGCCTGCAGTTCTGCCTCATATACTGGAGAGTGTATGCCCCCTTGTGTACAAATTAAGACATTGCAGATGTCATGTTATTATACATCAATATAAACTTTATATTCATCCAATATAAAACTCTTCCGATCTTTCTGGACTTTAACACCTGTCTGTGGATTAATATATCATAAGCTCACCTCTTGTCTCTATTGCATTGATGGAATTATTCACAAAACGCAAACCCACATCATCCAACTGGGCATCAACTAAACAGGAAGAAAAAAAATGAGCAAGTTTGAAGCTAGTTAAAACACAATTATAGTCAATTAAAATAATTATATAATTTTGAAAAATTATCATTTCTTACAAACACCAGATTTGTTGTGGTTTGAAACTTACTTCCTCTTTCTTTAGAAAGTGTCCTCCAAAGATAGCTACCAATCTGATGGATGGATAGACAGAGATAAGAAGTACCATTGAATTTCAATGGTTATAAGATAGATCAGACCTATTTGATCTATAGAAAAGTACACAACCATGCAAGCATGTTAGCCTATGATAAGACAGGACTTATCCAGTGGTAGATGATGAAATTGTAAAGGCTGACTCACTGGTTCCTTCCCACCCATGGCATGCATCCAAAACTTGTGGTCATCCTCTGACAGGGCTTGTACTGTAAACACTGTTCCTGGTCTGGAAAAGAGAGCCGTACCACATTAGCATTAGAGGCACGGTACACTATAGCAATTGTCAGTATAAAACATTCAGTTTTTATACTGTATTTAGTATTTTCTCAAAAAGTGAAACAAAAACACTCTGCCAAGGAATTGTGTACCATACATTTATTCATGACATCTACAGAGTGGAAGTGTGTACTCAAGTTTCCATTCTAAACTGGGGGTATTGCAGTTCTATAAATACTACAAAAGAGGGGCAGGGCACGAGTAAGATGTGTGTCAAAATGGGGTATCTGTTACAGCAGGGTCCAGCTGTTCTGCCCTCTGAAATTCAAAACACAGAGCCACAAATGGTGTTTGAGACCTAACTCTTCGGCAGTACTGACCAAAAAAAATAACCGTGGTTAGACTATTTGCTCTGTGGTTGTACATATTTTTTTTTCAGTGTTCCTGCAACAGTTGTCAGAGAAAAAAATGTAGTTAAACCGTTGTGGTTTTTAGTGACATAGTGGTAACACAAGTTTGATTTCATCATGATACATTTGTCAAAAAGAGTTTGTTTGTTTGTTTATTAAGGATCCCCATTAGCTTTTGCATAGCAGCAGCTATTCTTCCTGGGGTCCACAGAGTTTATATGGTGACAATACAAAAATCTGCATTCAGTAATAACATACCTATCTGTTATGTCCAGGTCTAAACAGAATCTCCGGTCCAACATGTCTGTTGTTTTGCGGAGACAGGATTTGAGTGTGACGGAATCCATCTCACCCTGTAAACAATCATAACTCTTCACATTCAGAATGTCTTCAGTGACAAAGAAGAATATCAAGAAGAAAGTTGAGATAAACTAAATATGCAGCAAAAAATTTGCCACGGCAATGCATCCTGTGATCAACTCACAATCTTTCCACCTGATCTGTGGTCGAAAGTGACCATGTGGAGAATCTTCTGCTCTTTCACAAACGTACAGTAGCGCTTGACCCAACTTGAACCAAAGGGAGGTGGTCCTAGAAAAATTAAACACCACATGCATGTTGAACAAAACAAAAGTGAACAATCATTCTTCCTTTGCATGGCTGTTCAAAGTTGCACCACTAATGCTGCTATATTTCTATGGGAGAGTTCCAAGGCAAGGCAAGGCAAGGCAAATTTATTTATAGAGCACATTTCATGAACAGGACAATTCAAGGTGCTTTACATTGCAGAAAATTAAAACAGAAGAGAAAAAATAAAAGTAAATAATAATGATAATCTAAAATCATGATTAAGAAAGGACAACAGATTA
>JAOXYM010000004.1:15871774-15885892 GCA_028567055.1 Leptatherina wallacei | reverse complement strand
CAAAACTGTTTATACGGTTTACAAACCACATGTTACACATTCAAGTACCCAAAGTTACACACAAATTAGTTTATACGATTTACAAACCATGTATTACGCACACACAATGATATTGAGTCTATTTTCTCTCCATACCTTTTTTAATGAAGGATACACTTATGTTTGTCATGAAACACTTATATTTCCAACATCAGGTGTAATCTTCCTCATGTCAAGAAACTTTTTCATCGAGGCATGACTCAGCTTTATGAAATAGCAACAGCTTTTAAAGCTCTCATTCTGAGTTAGTCTGAGACTCATCAGGTGCAACAGTCGTACTTTACTAAATTGAGTTATTTTCACAGTTTTAGTCCATTTTGTACAAATTTATCTCCTGTTGCTATTCATGAAAGAAAGAAAAACGTTTCTTAGCAAGCAGCAACAGATGGAAACATTAATTTCTACACACAGCTAGAAGGTCTACTTTGAAACAGCAGCATAGTTTAGATGCTAAAGTCATGTATATAAGGGTACATCATTACTGTCTGGAGGTAGCCTTTAAATAAATCGTCTAGTATATCTTTTAAGCCATATGAGCGCCACTCCAATCTGTGACTCACCGGTTCCACACACTCAAACTTCTTTCTCTCTTGGATATCCTGTAGCTGGCACACATATTGAAGTGACACCTCCTGAAAGTGCTGTCTCATGGCTTCAACCTGAATGTCTGCCTGGAGAGGTGGAGAATACACACCGTGAAAAATATAGCCACAACAAAAAAATACCCAGGGACATTGCAGATTGGGGAACTGGATCTTTTTTCTTGGTGTGGAATTTGAGAATATCAGTGGTAGGTAGAAGAACCTCTGATAGTTTAGCCAAACTAAGTAAAAGCATCACCAAAAATACAAAGCTTGGCATTGATAGCAGTATGACCTGCATAATATACATTACTTTTAATTCTTTAGCACTTGATAAAGATAAAGAAAAGCCACTTACATGCACACAGACCATTAGCAGACATTAGCAGGAAAAACAGGAGCAAATAAGTAAGTGTAAAAGGATAGGGGTCCTTCATCAACGACAGGAGATTATCATTGTCATTCAGACCATAAAACCCCTCTTTGCTCTGCACAAATGTCTGGTTTACAAGAACAATTTGATCAGATCACATAATAACAGAATAACAAATTATATCACTCACTCTTTTCTATACTTGCCTGACTCAGAGCAGCATAACAAACTGAAACAAATCACAGCTGACATTTGGTGAGAGGCAGAGAAAATCATGTATATATGAATTCTTAAAAACCACATGTATTTGCAGATGGACAGGTTAATAGTGACCTGTTAATCTAACCAATCATTTCTTTGGACTGAGGGAGAAAATTCTCCTGCAGAAAATATCTAGATTTTCTTCCTGTAAAGGTTTGTATTGCTAGCTCAAAATCACAGTATCTACCTATGAAATACACAAAACAAGGCTTTAAAATACCAAGAATAACAAATGTACAGATGTATTCAATAATGTGAAACTAGCAGCTGACACAGTACAAGTGTTTTCAGTGAAATGCTTGTACAGTATATTTCTACAGCAACACGTTCAAAATATTTTTCACTAAAGAGCAAGTGCTGATAAACATATAGCTCAGATTTCTTCCCTGCAAAACAAGTTAACTAGAAATTCACATACTGGTGTCCATAATATATGTACTGTTCAGAAAGTTGATGTAACAGTGAATGGAGTGGCTGTGAACAAATTACTGTGTATTTATTCCAGCGTAATCAAAATCAGTGTTGATAACACTGACTCTTCTGTCATAAGTGTCTGAGAAGATGGAACAAACAGCCTGTGGAAATAATGTTCACAGAGTCAAGTGTCCTCTGTGGTGGGCATAATGTATGTATAAGTATTTCATGGCAACAACATGAAAAAAAGTCAAGAGGACGACGGAATAGCTTGCTGGGAGGCCATTTCAAATAGTCTTCTTAGGGTAGCAGCAGCAACCATTACTCCTTGACTTGTAAAAAGCTATGGTTGATTTGGTGGTATGGTGCAAGAGAGCACAGATTTCCTTTTTAAGCATGTGATCAGTGGAAACTCAAACATACTCCACCAGGCTGTGTATGAAGACAACTATAACAAACTAAACTCAAATGTCTGCTTACATATCTCTTTTTGCCATAATACACATGTATTCAGCATGTTACACATCTATCTCAAAATTCAGGCAGGGATAAATACCTCTTGTAGCTGTGGCTCTTTCTTCTTTGCCGACATGTTCAGAAGCTTCTCCAAAGAGCTGTAGTACTTCTCCGTCTCTTTTTCATACCTTTTTCTTTCCGCCTTAAAAAAGTACAAAGAAGAAAACAAGATGTTCTAGTAAAGTTGGAGAAAGAAAAAATAATTAATTTTTAGGAATAAGGGATAAAAAAACTAAACTGAAGTAAACATTATGCTACAAGCAGCAAAGTGTAAATATGCTATACAAACAGATCCACCAAAGAGCAGAAATACAAACAGACAAAAGGCAATAAACCATCATACGTTACCCTCACTGTACCGAGCTGCTCTTTCCTGAACTTCTCCAGAGGTTTCATTAAGGTTTCTGTGATGTTTCTCATCTACATAGAGAATATACATTTCATCATCAACCTTCACCACCTGCTTCAGTGATTAAAAACATGCATATCAGACTGTTCATTTTGGATACAACCCTGAAAACTATGTTGCAGTGTCAGTGTAACTTTCTTCTGGATTTTCTGCTGTGCTCACAGCAGGACATGCCTGTGCTTGAAAGTCATTTGGCTTACTTTGCAACCGTGATGTCATCACACTGTGCTGAGAAGTGCTTACCATTGTGGTCTAAGACTGGCACAACAACCACCTCAGTCAGTGACTGAGAATGGTTCACAGCCTTACCTCAGACATTACACACAAGTGTTACAAGAGGGTGGTCATTTATACAGTCTCACACTCTGGAAACTGTGCGTCCTTATTCAAACAATAATCACTGGCCATTCATTCTGCTTTTCAAATCAAACATACATGTATGATATACATTTGATGTCACTTCCTTGTAGGGGAGCAATTTTCTTGCCTGTGGAAAAGGCTAGTTTTATGAAAAGGGAGTTGCATTGTTGTAGATTTGCTGCCCATTGAGAATAATGACATCAATCTTGGTATTTAAAGCTTGGGTCATATTGTTATTATGCAGTCCTATCACAAATGCAGCCACTCCCAGACAGGCAATGTGACTCTTAGACAGATGCAAGAGTAGTAGCTGTTCGAAACACCTTGACAGTCCTAAACTGTCCCCTACACACGAACCCTCCATTTGCGCATTCTTGCGTTGGCTCCGCCATATTGAGGGCCGTCCCAAACCATAAAGTGTGGAGCACAATTGGACGATTCAGCCCTCAAATAGCGAGTCTGCAATGCTCCACAATAACAACAAATTTAGCAGCTGGTGCGACAGCAAAATCGAGGAGGAAACCGTCTGCAAATGCGAGTTCCGCATGTGTCCTGTATGTTTGTCAGAAAATCAAATAAGGTTTAGGAAGACAAAAAGAAACTAGCAAATCTTAGTCTTTGCTGATGTTTGATTTGATGTAAGCACAATTAGTTGCATTCACTCATTTGTTTGATTGGAAATGTCAAATGGTATTGGGGTTGAAAGACTGTGCCACCTGTACAACAGCGCCAGTCATATGCACGGGCGCCTTTGTGTTGCTATGGCGACAAGTGTTTTCCATTTTTAGTGGAGGGAAGAGGGTGTCCCATTCCTGCCCATCTTATTCATACCCTCCCCCTCCAGTTAAAGTGCCTGCAACGGCTGCGAATGTGACTTTATTGGGAGTGATACGGTAGTGAAGGGGTAGTGGGCGGTTTGGGATTAAGCCCTTCAATACCAATACAGTCACTAGGGGGCTGATTGGCTCTACACACTGTCTGTCTGTCTGTCTGTGTGTGTCTGTGGATTTGTGATGGATGACAAAGTCAGACAGATGAAAGTACCAAGTACAGGCAGCAACAGGTGGAAGATTTTTGGAAATACATCATGGTGGGTATTTATGGGATACTGAAGAGATGCATGTACATACTGTGAAATCAGATTATCATTTCTAGTTTTTCAAATTCATTATTACTGTTGCTCATATGTGTATTTAATGTATCTATGTCTGTACAGACATGACAGACAGACATCCGATTCCTGAAGTTCAGGCAAGCTTGTTCCTGTGTACCTAAATCTTGTTTGATCATGCACACTCACGCGTGTGTTGGGGAGAGACTGACAACAGGTTTAATTTTAATGACAACTATTAGGAGCACTCAGAGACCTCCACCAAGGTGCAGACCTCCAGCAAGCCATAGGGACAGTCACCCAAGAAAAACCCCAAAAGGCCCAACCGCCCATCCAGTAGCTCCTATGTTTTGAACCTTCTGGATCACCAGATCATAAATATCAACATGATCCGGGTCAAATAATGTCAGATTATAATATCTGTAAGGTGTAATGGCAAAATTATTCCCATCTCCCACAGACAGACAGACAGACAACCTACACTGCAGAAAACATTAAACTGTCGCAAAATTAAAAAGTTTCCATCCGTGATTTGGAATCATGTTTGCATCCCACTTTCACCAGCTGATAGCAAAGTAATTCAGATTCAGGATTTTTTCAAAGGATTGTTCACCATTGAAGGATAGGGCCCTAGTGGAGGTATGCGACCGAGTGCTCTAGTTGCATCCATTTTATGGATGCAACTGTCTGTAGCCGATTAGCTTCAACTAGCCACATTTAGACACATACATATACTACAACATTCTGCAGCTCATCAGGCACTTTCTGCCATTGTTTTGAATAATTACTGGCTGAAAGATGTGAAAAAATATATCACATTTTGGTACGTTTACGCAACAGGCAACAAGGTATTTTACCAGTCTAATAATACTGAGGCAAACAGAAAGTGGGTTTTGCATTCACACTGCTCTTTTGTCAGACTCCAACGAGCAAATTCTTTGTCAAGGTCTACTCGTGTCTTCCCTCTGGAGCGATTCCTTTCCCCGCTTTCTCTTTCTGGCCTCCTCAGACACCGTTTTCACCTTCTTACTTTGTTCAGCCATGAAAAACTTTAGATCAAAGAGGAGGAAAAGTAGCACAAAGCAGAGCCCTCTGTGTTTATAGTGGGGGAGCTGTAAAGCAAAGCGCTGCAGGTCACATGATCCCATGAGACGGATCCGCTCCTGCAAAGTTACAATGTCTGGTTTCTGAAGAGGGCAGCCCCCTCAGAGCGCCGACATGCATCAAACACTGTATATTGACCCAAGAAATTATCCAATATCAATCACATTAGGCTAATATTTGGGTCAAAATTTACACAGTATCCCTTTAACAGAAGCAGAAGATTTAAAACTAAACATCCTTGACAAGATGCCGAGGCAGTATTCATCTGGAACTGTAACCAGAGATGGCCTGTTGCAGCTTTTTTATGTTTTGGACATCGCTGTACTGGAGTAGTATTGAAGTTATTGAAGGAAAAAAATGTGGCCTCTGTAAACGGCAATTTCATCATTTTTTCTTTTTAATGCTGCGTCTGCAGGTATACATAATGACCCCCTCTGGTGGTTCTGGGTATTGGAATGTTGGCGGTTCTAGTGTGAAAAAAAAAAATCCTGGATCTAAACGGTGATCCAGATCACGTTCAAAATCTTATTAGTTGTTCCTTATCCCATTTTGGAAATTTCCTGAAAATTTCATCCTGAAATTTTGCCATCACATTCTTTGCCTTGTAAACATCATCATCACAGACACAAAAACATACGCATGGGGCTTAGGAAATAATTACACAAACTAATGTATGTGCAAATTATCTGTGTATAGACACACAGACAGACATATGCTGCGTTTTTATTACATTGCAGAATATAAAAGCGATATTTCTACAAAGTACAATTGCGATTTGAAGATGTTTCCATTGAATGGTACATTGAATTTACTATCAACAATGGTGGGTATATTTTTCTCTTTAATTATTTCTTTCAAGATTTCCTCCTCCATCCAAACATACCACGCTATCTTTACTTGAAATGAACTGGTTATGAGAACCCTACGTCAAGTGCGGTGACGTGTAAATGCCAAAAAAGGGTTTCCATTACAAATTTACGATATGCTTCTATATCAACATGTCTGAAAAACCACCTCATAAGGGCATGAAAAACCTTTTAGCGATTTTCTAAATGTAGGTGTTGCGTTACCAGTTTTTTATTGCAACATTTAGGTTTTGCGCAATTCCAAGTGGAAATGGAAACGCAGCTATAGATTAGCCTGGTTTCCAAAGGGATTTTGATCATTTGTCCTCACCATCAGTTCTCTTTGTTCCTCTAGGTTTTTAAGGAAAATGGAGAATTCTTGCAAAGACTCATCTGAAAAAGAAAAAAATTAAATGAAATACATTAACACTTGATCTACATTGGGACATTCTCCTTCCATGTTCTCTTTCATAATGTTTCGCTCTATGTCTCACTACACCTCTCTGAAGCCCTCAGAAGCATTAATCTCACTACGCCAATCCTGATTGGCTGGTGAACGTGTCCGTCCGCATCAGATGGTGCCATCTATCTTAAAAAGCTCAGGCAGATATCACTGCTTTATTCAAAAACCTCTTCTCACTTGGAACATATCTCTTGTCCAAGGCTGGCAAGCTAAATTGTCCACAGACTGATCTTATTCAACTTTGGTCGCCGGATACTACCTAGCCTTGGAAATGTTTGCTTTGTCGGTCTCACCAGATTCCGCTACAAAGCAAGAAATTGCCCTTGGCCAAGAGTGTGATGAAGCAATTTTACCCTGTCTTCCGCTCATGGAGAGACTACCCTTACAGCAGCAGGAGCAGCGATTCCTGGGGCCTCGTTCCTTGACTGACGCGATGGAGAACCTGGGTCTGCTCCACATGCTTCAGATGGAGCCACTTGTCGCGGCGCACCTTCAGCCCCGGCTGTTGATAATATCTTCCAGGAGCCCCAGTTTGCCATCCAAAAAGACTTACAAGCAACAGCGCTTTAGGCCAGAGCGCTCAATGTCCTCTCCTTACTTGCAGTTTATCAAGCTAAGTTGCGCAGAGATTTTGAAGAAACCCAGGACAGTGTCTCCGCATCCAACGCTGCGTGGTTCAGGCCACGGGAAGTGCCACAGTGGACACAGTGCTGCAGGAACGGGCATGGTGGCTCAACCTTGCCAACCTGTCAGACAGGGAGAAGGACAACGTCCTGGACATCCCCATTGTACAAGAGGGGATTTTTGGTTCTATGTTGGCCACAATGCAGCGGCGATGTGAAGCCAGAAAGGAGAAGGATGAAGCTCACCAGCTTTGCCTCCCCCGAAAGCTTCCTGCTCTCTCTCCACATAAGCATCGTAAAGCCTCCACGCCTGCTGCTTACCTAGTTTTGCAGTTAAGAATACCTAAACAGCCAAAACTCTAGCCAGCCCCACCTTCCCTGCCCAGTCGGGCCGGTTGCTCCAAGAAACCCTCAGCCCCAGTTGCAACTCTGTCGGTACCGCCTGCGCAAGCTGCCACCTTCCAGGCCAGGATGAAGCGGCCTAAAAGCCCCTCGCTTCACCGGTGCAGCCTGTGGTTCCCCATTCCCCAGCTCCACTTGTTTGGCCTCCGAGCATGCATCCAGGGGTCCCCTAAGCCCCCATCTCCCAGCTGCCACGAACCGTGCCAGAGCAAAGGGGGAGAAACGGACATTTGACGGCAGAGGGTTCAGTGGTTGGCCCTTTCTCTTGTCCACAAGCATGTACACACTAAGTTTTCATAAAGAAAAGAAAATGTCCTCCGCTGCAGCATCAAGGCCCAATGCAGAGGGCACAGCTAATAAAAGCCAAAACTTTAAAAATAAACAGCATGGTGGCGACACCCACTGCTCCCCATGGTGAAAAGTTGCGGCTCTCCCCGCAGCAGGGGGCGTTAAGGGCCCTGTCAGTACAGGGCATAATCTTTCTGGGACTTTCTCTGGATTCAGTGACTTTCACTGCACGCCTCTAGGAAGAACAAGTGAAGGCTTTGTCTTGGCGAATCTGTTCAATTCAGATTGTGTCTTTAATAGCTCACGCATTTGCCCTTGTTGTAGTCCATTTCAGTTGCCTCCACATGATGGATTATCAACTTTGGATGGCCTCATGCGGGCTACTCGTATGTCAGAGCGCACAGAGTGTGTGGATCACTCCAATATGGGCCAGGACTCGGTGTTTTTGGCGAGTCCCATCCTTTCGGACCCAGGGGGTGCCTATGGGTCCTGTCCTGTCCAAGAAGGTGGTCACTATGGATGCAAACCTGACAGACTCGGATTCATGAGAGCCTATATGTGAGGAGCTTGTGGAGTGTGGATCTCCAGCTTCAGCGTTGTTCCTCTCCCTGAAACATTTCCTCCCATAGCTCATAGGTCACCATGTTCTGGTGAAGACTGACAATCAAGAGATGTTACGCTCCCGTCAGTTACACATGCTGGCACGCAAATTGATTCTCCGGAGCTGCAGCCATCTCCATTCATTGAAAGCATCATGTCTCGGGAGTCCTGAATACAGAAAGGGGACCTGCTGTGTACTCTCTGTGCAACACGGATGCTCCCCAGGGCGTGGACGCACTATCAGACGCCTGGCCACTGGGCTTGTTTACACATTCCCTTCCCTGGCCTTGATACCCCCAACTCTGACCAGAGTGACAGAGCAGAGCCCAACACTGATGTTAATAGCTCTGCATTGGCCTGCCATGCATTGGCTGGCGGAGATACACCAGTTTCTGTGCGCTCAGCCATGGCAGCTCCAGCTGCGCAGGGACCTGCTGCTGTAGGGGGGAGGGACAGTCTTCCACCAGCACCTGGAACACCTGGTGCTGTGGGCTTGGCCCCCCGAGTGGCTTAATCTCTCAATCCTGATGCACCTGATGGTCTGCCGTTTCATGAAGGGAGCATGCAGGCTCCATGTCCAGGCCACTTGCACCACCATGGGATCTGGCTGTGGTTCTGAAGGGGCTTAAGGGCTCTCCCCTTGAGCCACCGGAAGGGGCAGACTTAAAACACGTGTCTCTCAAGACAGTGTTATTACTTGGGTTTGGCTAAACAGGTTAGTGACATCTAGTGCATCCTTCATGCGCTCAGTTTTTCCGGGGAGAGGTAAGTATGATTTTGAGGCCCAACCCGGCCTTTCTGCCAAAGGTGGTGGGCTTGTGTTCCCCTATGGACTTTGTGGCCTTTGCTGCCTCACCAGGGGAACAGCTGCCACATGGATTATGTCCAGTCCGTGCGGTTCGCACTTACATGAATCAGGAGAAGCAATCAGTTGTTTGTCTCCTGAGTTAATTCTCATAAGGGTAAACCTATCACGCTGCAGTGCCTTTCCCACTGGGTGCTGGAGGCAATTGCTTTGGCCTACATGAGTCAAGGTTTGCAGCCTCCTGAGGGCCTGCAAGCACACTCAACTCGGGGCTTGGTCAGCCTGGGCCTTATTCAGTGTGGTTTCTGCTCAGGACATCTGTGCTCAGTGAGTTGGGCCTCACCTCTCACTTTTGTCCATGTCTATATATTGGACGTCTCCACTCCATGTGTGGCATGTGCGATTTTGCTGTCCTGATTGGAACGGAGTACTTTCCTCTGTAGGTTAATGGACGCTAGATAGGCTCATCTGGCAATTCTGGCAAGCATTTTAGTGTGCGTCTATGTATTGTTATCAAAACCAGTGGTTAGTTTTAGTGATTAGTTCATCATTTGAAGAGGAAAACCCTTACTTACCAATGCATTTCTCATCATCCGTCTTTGCATCTCCGATGTACTCAAACTGAAACTCTCCCAGACACTGAGCAAACTTTCTCTGTGCCATCCCAAGCTCTAAAAGAAAAATTTGAAATATAAAACCATTAAGTGCAATGTATTCCAAATGCTTCAAAATATAGACAATTATGACAATTGCAAATTCTACCAGATGTACTGGGTGGAAAACATTTGAACAACACACACAATAACAAATTGTCATTTTAATGAATAAGAGGCTCTATGTTAGGAAATTATATACAATTATTATAAGCTAGCATGAAAAGTAGGTCTGATGCACTACAGTTAACCAAGCTGTAAACATCCTGTCTACATTTGGGTACATCCTGTTGAGTGTCAAACCTCAGTGTACCACAGTGTCACCACAACATAAAAGGTGCAGACTAACTATCTAACTATCTATGCCAAAGGAAATATAGATGAGAATGTCGTGACAACCTTCTGTTAATGTTAACTTACTGTATTTTCTTCAATAAAACAGACAGAACTTTATCTCAAATGTTAAAAACTACCGGTTGGAGCTGCTGTGTAATGCAAACATGAAGCAATACAGCAGATAACCTTTTGAATTATTATCAAAATATCAAATCACTCATTATTCAGGAAGAATTTTATTTAATTACACTTCGTTGTCAAAACACATCACAGACAGTCAAGACAAAATAACCCTCACAGTGGCCCAAAGTATAAATAATTGTTTTGACATATATTACACTGACTAATAAAATGTTTACTCAACAATCCAGAATTAAAACTTTTAAATTAGTTTAGATTAGCAGTATTACTTTACTAAAATGTTTATTTCTACCTGGTTGCTTGTACGCCAAGATCTTTGGGCAGTGTGAACACATGCTGTGGATTTAATCTACAGTGTGACTCAAAGCCCAAACATGTGAAAGGCATGTAGAATTGTTTCCCTGAGCCTGAGACAAAGGACGCGGTTTCTGCTTCAATCATAACTTTCAAACCGTCTGAAATTCACTCCTGGTTACTCTACCACACAAACTCAAACCTATGCAATCCCAAAACACACACAAAAAAAACCAGCCAATCTGTAATTAAAGTAATTCAAACCAAAGGCTTTTCCAGAAAATGTGACAGTTTCAATATGGCAGCATTTACAAGTATTTATTCTTATAGCAGGCTTTAAAATAGCTCTTGAAGGAAATGTTTTTGTGCATTTGCGTTTGTATGAGGTTATTTTTGATTGGATGAAATTAAGAAAGTGTACACACCACAAAACAAAAACCTTTGAAATTCTTGTAAAAAATCTTTTTTTTTAAAGTCTATTCTATCTACATAATTGTCCAAATGTATCATATGCATGATAAAATTGGAAACTGCACAAGTATCAATAAAAAAGCATAAATAAATTAAACTGATGCCAACAAAAGTTTGTCCCAAAATAATATTTTAGAGGTAAAAACAAAATCTGACCAAAAGTCATTTAAGTACACAACATGATGAGATGAAGGTAATTTGTCAATTGATTGTTAAGCATTATTTTACAGTAATTTTTGGAAAATACAAGCTTGCCAGGTTATTACACATACAAACACATATGCTGAATGTAGCCATTTTCTTTGAAATGACTGTAAATCTCAGAGGAATCTACTGTAAACCACACAGACAGCAAGAATCCAGGACAGGGCGTGTCAGTCCATAAAAGGTGACAATAGCTGGCCTGGTCTTGTGCTTGATATGGAACAAGTGAAGTGACTGAAAACAAAAGAAATAGTCATATTCTTCCACAAATATAATGTTATAGGCAATTAATCAATCAATCAGTAAATTAATTAAATTTGATTAAATTCAGATTCATGTAGTCAAAATTCCATTCAAAAATTAATTCTCGATACAAATCCAAACCTGATTCAAAACCATTTGCTTTAAACTTAATTAAACTACCCCATAATAATAACCATGAAATCAAAATTTAATTTTACAAAACATTGCTATTACTTTAGAATGTGTCTTGAATTGAAAACTAAACTTACACATGTATACTTCTTAAAAATGTGTGAGACAATTACTTCAAGTGCTGCAAATTCTGCAATATGTTTGGTAAGATGTCAGGCTGCTCCTCTTAAGACAGGAAAGTTGATGCTTTAAAATAAAGGCTTCTCCGGGGTAAGGATGTCATAATTACTTAATTTTACAATTAAGCACAGTACTAAACAATGATTAATAATTGTAAAGATTCCTCAACATCGTCACTTTACTTAAAAGATCATGTCTGAACCATAATGGCATAAAGGCACAACTTGCACACGGAATGAAAACAAAGTTGTTTGATATATCAAATGGGTTATCGAGATGTAGGGCTTGAAACCATCAGAAATTTCATAAATAAGGTGTAGTTTTGATGGATTTGGTTCACCGCTGTGACAAGGCACTTGCATGCCCAAAATAAGCTTTTCTTGCCAAGATAATGCCAAATTTGAACTTTTACTATGGCATAACTGTTGTTGATAAAAATGTGGGAAAAAAAGTGTTCCCCAGATTAATCCTTTTATAATAAGGCATTCATTTTGACAGTCCTAATTAGAATTTAAAGACTGACAAGGAATGTACATGTGATTTTACACATTTATAGTGTAAGGAAATTAATCAATGCAAAATAATACTGATAATTGTAAAATCGTGATTATTTCTTTGACAATAACCTTACCAATTAAATCTGTAACCCAACTTTAGGGTCTACCTTTATACAGCTGTAGCTTTACTCTAGCCACTAAAAATTATGCAGAAATGTGACTGAGTGTATTATAAATTAAAACAATGTTGTCAGTTCTGCTGAATGTGTGTGTAACTTCTGAGATTAAACAGACAATGGCTTTCTTTTTCTTTTTTTTTGTAACATGATACAATGAATTGGTCAGCCGCTAGATGTTAAACTTAAAAGATGTTCTCTAATGACCTACAGTATATGTTAAATTTGCCATTAAGCCATTGACCTTACAGGAAACGAAAGACCCTTTAGAGCCCTTATTGGTTATCTGTATGACTCAAGTATCCCAAAAGGGAAAAATACTGAATGTTAATTGGAAAATCCCGTTGCTCCACAACATAGTAAAACATGTTTTGAAAACACAAGGCTGCACCTTGACAGTCACCATCTTGTAGATTGACAAGCTGACAAGCAGATGTATAAACCTGTTTGCATGCACAAAGGCATATACATGTACACACTGTTTACATCACAAGTGTAATGTTTACTCCCATGTTTAGCCATGAATGGGTGTAAACACCATCCTAATAATAATCAATTGCATAGTTTCCACAATAACTAAGCAGACATGACAAAGAAAGCAACAGCAAAGAAAAGGGACCATTTTAAAGAATGAAAACACACATAGCTTATTGTCACTTATCAGTGAAATATAGCCTTTGCTCCCATTCTGTTCCACAAATGGTGGTCCAGAGAGTGATAACAGAACTTGAAAAAAAAGCTTTTAAATACGATGCTTTTTCCCACTTGGAATAATTCACAAAAATGATCTCTCTGGGGGAGTTTAAGTCAATCATAAGGGTTCGAGAGGGAAACTCCCTTAGTCAATGTCACTGATTTTAAACTTCTTTGCATAATTCATCCCATGGTGTATTCCACATGTGTAATGTCGTCTGCTGTATCTGTTTTATTTGTGTTTGATAGTTTCTGTCTGTTTATTTGTTTTGATGTATTTTACAAAGTTGTGTTGTGCCGCTTTCTTGGCCAGATCACTTGAGGAAAAGAGATTTCTAATCTCAAAGACAATTGTCTGGTTAAATAAGGGTGAAATTAAATGAAAATGAGTGAAACAGTGAAAATGAAACCCGGGTCATCTGGTGGTCTGAGTATGGAAATGTAGACAGAATAAAAAAATGCTGAATGAAAGAAGGAAACAAAAAAACAGAAGCATTAGCTCTGTAAGTTTAAAGCAAAGGAGGAAAAATTAAATAATGGCCAGATTATCAACAAGCAGGGGGACTCTAGCATCAGAACTCCAGCCAATCCTGGCTCTGAACACAGCCCAGGAAAAACAGCCCTGTGAAACCATAAAGTGCAGGAAGAGCCATCTATCAAGAGAGATTTTCTGGAATCAGGATCAATACAAGCTCCCTTCTCAAAGCTGCAACATAGTCTTTCAACAACACCACAAAAGCCACAACAGTCACACATGGCTGCAGATATCCACAACATGGATACCTCATAAAATGGCTGCACCGTGAGAAACGGTGAGATGTTTTCCAAATAACAAACCCTGGATCACCAGTGACCTGAAAAAGCTGCTTAACATCAAAAAGAAAGCATTCAGGGATGGAGACAG
>JAOXYM010000004.1:15834375-15848647 GCA_028567055.1 Leptatherina wallacei | reverse complement strand
CTCGTTACGTTGCTAAGATGGCGACGGTTGGAACCTCCCAATGAGCTTCTTTTCAGCTCTTCACAAACCTCCCAGATGGTCTGTCCATTCACTTACAGTCATTGGTTTTGACCCGTCTACAACCTGGCTGGTGGCTGTTCTGCTGCTTCAGGTTTCTTATCAGTGATGTAGTGTTTTACAAAGCTGAGGCAGTTCAACAAATAACTCACAACGATATTGTTGCTAAAATCGTTATCCATACTAACCGTCTGTGGCCAAACTGATACAAGGGAAATGTTCAGTATTGGAGAATGAGATTTTGGTGTGTGAGCTCAGCTTGCTTTGTGTGCTACTGTGAGCGCTCACAATTCTTACTAAATGCCTTCTCTTTTGGTATAATGTATAAGATGAGACTGAAACAACTCATTAATCTAATCAGCATTCTAAGAAGACTTGCATACTGTTCATATTTTGTGCCTTCATAGTATAGTTGGGGTCAATTTTGACCCGGACCAAGAATTCCCTCAAAGTGTCAATATCAAACTTTAAACCGCAGATCTATTTAAAATGTCTAAATAGCTTTTGTCACATTAATAAATGCGCAATTTATCCTTCATGAATGTTTTAGAGAGCAGGGAGAATTTATTTTTTTATGTTGTGTAACATTTGTTTTTGGAAAGAACACAAGAATTATTAAACATGTCCTGTTTTACATAAAACATACAAGTCATAATAACTTAATAATAATAATAATAATAATAATACATTTTATTTGTCAGCCCCTTTCAGGGCTCTCAAAGACACTTTACAACGTAAGAAATAACAATAGAATACAAATATCCAAAGGATAGAATGAAGACAATAAAAATGAATGAATGGCAGGGTACGTTTGCAGTGAGATGATTACAATGAATATGCAGTTCTGAACAGAAAAGTTTTGAGTCTGGACTGTCAGAGTTGCAAATATCTGGTGGAAGAGAGTTCCAGAGTTGGGGAGCAGAACGGCTGAAGGCTCTGCTCCCCATGATGCTGAGACGGGCAGGGGGCACAGTGTGGGGGGTGGAGGAGGAGGATCTAGGGGAACGGGAAGGGGTGGCGATGTGGAGAATGTCAGAGGGATATGGCGGGGTGAACTTGGATATATTTGACTTAATTTAAAGAATGTATGAACTTTCTGGAACTGTTAGAATTTACAGTATAACCATGTTTGGCCATTGCAACCATTGAACACTGTCTTAAGTTTTTTTTTTTTAAGATTTTTTTTTGCCTCTAATGGCCTTTGTTACACAGTTAGAGGAAAGAAAAGGCGGTCGGAGAGTTAGACATGCAGCAAATGACCACCTTTTCGAAGAGCTGTAGCTTCTGTACATAAACTGGTTGTTCAACCAGATTAAAATGAACACCACCCCTCAATTATCAATATCAATTCATCATTCAGCACTTGGAAGCCAAAACAAATACTAAAATGTTAACTATGAACTAGTCGCTGCAGTCTTGCAGGTTCTGAATAACTTAAGTTACATCTCCTCCTTTTCGGTCCCCTTGAGTTGACTTCTTGTCTGAAGACCAACAGATAGTGCTGTTTTTTCTTTGTTTTTATTTTTTACATAAACATATGCTTTGCTGCCTGCTCCTCACCATCAGTCATCTTCATCAGAGGGGCTGTAAGCGAGTTTTCTTCCTACTCTGACACTTTCTCTTCCAAATTACTATCAACCTCCTCATCTTGGAAGATCAGATCAAGGGTTTATTGTACATTATGTCTTGTCAGGACATCAGTTACCAAAATAACAGCTCATATACCTTTTATAATGTTATGAATCCTCCACCATCGTCCTCCCTACCCAAACTGATTCAAAATGTTTCATTTTATTATATTATATCGCAGGTGCAGATATTGTGCCTGTGTCACGGCAGTGTTTGACCTCTGCCTAACTTCTGTTCCTTTAGTGCACCATATATGATCATGCCTATGCTGTTTCACTATTTTACTGTTTCCAGTTAACCACCATGGCTCTTGAAAGACCAGTAGGTCTTTCTCTGTGTGCATACAGACGATTCTTGTGAGTGTCTGTCACCACTGTTTCATTAAAAAAAAATACACAGTTACATGACTTGAAGTGTTCCACAGTTTCAAGATTCCCTAAAACCTTCATTTTCCTTGATGTGACCCAGACTGGCACATTTTAAATCCATCTAAATAGTCATGTGTCAAATGTGAACCGAAAGAGCCTTAATGTCCCAAAATTTGTAGCATCTATACAAAAATAAACAACAATTTATCTTTTTTCCATTTCTATGTTTTTTAAGGTCACTTTAGGGAAAGTCATCTAATTTCAGGCCAAAAGAACGATATTTAGGTTAATTCTAATTGTCAAAACGAGACTTCAATACCCAAAGAAATTGACAACTTGAGGAAAAAGGGCACAAAATGCTGTTGTCACTGCAGCCTCACATAATCAGAAGAGATATTTCACACCTGAACTGACTTAAATTACCAAATCTATGCCGTACTTATGATCTCAGTAGAACTGGATAAGAGCCAGGTCTAAAATACATGTCTGACCTCTTGGAAAAGTTCTAAGCCGTTTAGATTCTGGGTACTTTTGGTAAGAATGTGCCTTTAGTCACTGCAAGGAAAAAAGGAGACAAGATCCACTCTTGTGCATCGAAGAAAAACAATAAACATGCTTTGCAGATCAAAAATCTTCTGTAACTGTTAAATTGGAGACTTGATTTTGAGCAGAGAAAATTTTAAGGCCTTCGGTTTGAAACGTGATGCTAAAAATATATATATTTATATTTAAAATTTATATATAAATTGAGGTTAAATTTGAGTTCATCAGACTGATTGTGTTTCCAGTTTAGTTTTTTTTTGCTTTTTACCATGTAAGGGTTTTTCTTTTATTGAACAAGTGCCTTACTTGGAATACTGATGTCCAGGATTGAGTTTTCTGTACTCTTTGATATTTCCCAGCTGCCTTAAAGAAGCTGCAAAATCACTTTGAATTCTTTTCTTTATTTGGTCTGGAAATCATCGTTTTCCTCCAGGATCGGGTTTGTACTCTTCATTTTGCAGACCTCTCATGGGACAGTTGTTTGTTTTAACAGATGCTATCTTTAAAGCCCTCAGTGGAGGGCACATTCAAGCACGACTGTCACACAAAGACACTACTCACAGCTTGGCCCAAACCCCTACTCCATTAGAGCAATTACTTCAGGCACATCAAACGTAAGTGTGACAGAGAGGGAGAATCATTCTTTTGTTTTGCAGTGAGGGAAATAGGAAACTTTCTGGCTGCCACTTCAGTCTGTGTGCTGACCTGCAGCCACTGTACAAGTTTAGAAAAGACTGACATGGGAAATGTGTTATATAACTTACCACTTTTATCCTCATATCTTACATATAATTAGATCCGTTTCCACAACCATAGATATAATGCTCCTCTGTAATATCTTGCCAAAAATTAATTTGCAAGGACTGAAGTCTGGACATATGTACGTATGGGTTTCCTCCACTGTGATGCTTTGCCAGGATTTTATTGTAACTGTCTTTAGATTTTGTTCATTTGGTTTTCTACTTTAGGTTTTGTCTTCATCCATTGAAATGAGAATAGGTGATTGGCTCAGTCGTTGCTGAATAATCTCAGTCGTT
This sequence comes from Leptatherina wallacei, assembly GCA_028567055.1. Taxonomy (NCBI): domain Eukaryota; kingdom Metazoa; phylum Chordata; class Actinopteri; order Atheriniformes; family Atherinidae; genus Leptatherina; species Leptatherina wallacei. The sequence goes on along the minus strand of JAOXYM010000004.1, from coordinate 15,845,013 downwards.
GCTGAATAATCTCAGTCTTAGGCTATAAATCTTGTGAGTTGCTTTTGTAGCATGTTTGGTCATTGTCCATCTATACTATGAAACACTGTCCAATCAACTTTGTGAAATTACCTCTGCACCCCACTGTAATGCTTTTAATGTTTTATGTAAAGCTCTCTGTATTGTGTGGGCTTGCACGGTGGTGTGGTGGTTAACACCGCAGCCTCACAGCAAGAAGGTTGCTGGTTCAAGTCTCGGGAGGAGTTCGAGCTGAGAGGGGGTAGCTGATTCGCACAGAAAAAGTGGCCTTTCTGTGTGGAGTTTGCATGTTCTCCCCTTGCATGCGTGGGTTCTCTCCGGGTACTCCGGCTTCCTGAGACCTAGAGATAGGTTAATTGGTTACTCTTATTCTCCCGAGGAGTGAGTGTGAATGTGTGCATGAGTGGTTCTTTGTCTCTGTGTTGGCCCTGCGATAGACTGGCGAACTGTCCAGGGTCTCGCAGGGTCTCACCTACCAATTGCTGGGTTAGGCTCCATCCCCTCTGTGACCCTGAATTGGACTTAGCAGTTCAGAAAATGAGTGAATGACTTTGAATTGTCTTGTACATGAAATGTGCTATAGAAATAAACTTGCTTTGCCTTGATGATGAGCCAATCTAAATCTTCCTCTTATTTTATTCTCACCATTTTTTTGGTTCAACTTTTCTAAACAAAGCCATGGTATAGCAAAGATGAGATTAGATTTCTTTTGGGTTTTTTTGCAAGATCAACTTTGGCCTTTCTGTTCTTGAGGCTTTTAAATGGTTTGCCCAGTCTCCAGCTTGTACCTCGATGGACTCATCCTTCTTGGATCGTTCTTCCCTTGGTTGGATGTCGGGAAGGCATTTTTCATTAATATGGAAAGGATCCTATAATTAGTCACAGCTGTTGTCTTATATGCATTTGTTTTGGTAAATCTTTAAATAAAAGCTGCATGTATGCCTAAGTATGTGTTATGTCCTTCTCCAGGTACCGGTCCATGTGTTTCTGGACTTTTCCACACTGGAGTGTAGACATCTAAGTGAAGTTGTGGAGCTCTTTGTTCTTGACCTTATGGATGCCAACGCTAACTACATCAACAGAGATGTCAAGGTAACCATTGACATTGACAATGATGTGGAATGTGGAAGAAAATCAATAAATATGGCACTTATTTGCTGTATTTAAACAGTGCTGAGGTGAAAAGTAGGATTTTCTTTTAAAATATATATTTGTAATCGTATAATTACACATTCTTAGGCGATAATTTACTATGAATAATACAAAGATCCCATGAATTTAGGCCAATTTTTTTGGACCCTACCCTCATAAACATTATAATGCAAAGAATATGGGAAATACAACTTTAGAGAACCATCACCTTTTTATTTTTTTAACTAATGGAAGAAAACATCACAACTGATCTAATGTTAAAAGGATGTAAACAGCTGACTGGACCATTAAGCATTTTGTTAAGCCCTGATCCCTGTCTCACAGGTCCAGGCCACATCTGCAGGCAGAATTACTGCAATTCCCTTTTGGTACCACATTTACCTGGACCAGGAGCTCAGTGTAAGCACCCTCAGCCAGAACTCTCACTGGAAGCAAGCAGCTGCTGTTTTGCAGCAGCCCATCGAGGTACGAGCTGGAGACTGGGTCAGCCTTGCCGTGAAGCTTCACAAAAGCACCATCTCCATTTCGGTCCATATAGAGAACGCACCTTCACAGATGAACTGAAATTCTGTTGAACTGTATTACTTTTTATTATTGTTAAATATTTTTAGTTTTTCTGTCGCATTCGGTGGGAAATGAATTAAATTCTGTACATTTCCTCCTTCTTCTGTACAAACCAGTGTTATCTCACTGGCATTATTTAAAGATTTCCCTACCCTGATGTCTTATCTCTTGTAACATGACTCTCCAAGTTTCAATGTTTTCCAAACACAAGATGATCACTGATTAGTAGAGATTAAGTAGTAGCCTCCATGACACAGGACAAACTTTGTTAGAGCTTGTGGGAAAATGATTTATAGTCATCAGAGAATCTTTAAATAATCTTTCAAGTTATAGTATGGATTTCTATATTGTACTATACAATCATATGGCATTTATAAACTTTACTAAACAAACCCCCACAAAATGTCAAACCTGAAGTATAAAATATAATTATTGTTGTCCTTTTATTATGAATGCAGTTGTAAAGATGTTTGGATCCAAACTATTTCGCCAATAAATGTGACATTTTCTTAAGAAATGCAAGACAAAATTATACTATAGGTAATTTGTTTTATTGACCATTTAAAATGTTGAACATCACATCATCTGATGTAATCCTGCAATTTTTTTATGTAAAAAAAGGCAATGCAACATGCTTGAGCTGGACATTATGCAAAATGTTAATCTGATACATGATTTTTTTTTTGACAAAGTATCTTAAACTCTACATTTATAGTCAGTATCCCTGAACAAACCCATGTGAGTCACAATGAAAGAGCTTGAAAAGTCTTAGGGAAAAATAAATGGCTTGAGTGCAGCAGCTGCAAAAACAGTCCACCTTCAAGGCTATAAAACTTGAAATAAAACTATATAAATGCCAAATGAATGTAGTGGATAAGACTAGTTCCACGGCACATAGAACAAGGCATCTGAAAAGACTAGTGAATCAGCTTCTATTAAACACTAGAGATTACGCCACACGCAGTACATCTTTTACAGAATGTGCTGATTGTAATATTTCAGGATTAATTGTGTCCATTTTCTTCCTTTTAATACTTATACTGTACTTACAGCGTCCACTCAAGTTCTTAATAATTACAATACATAGTATTCATATCGATATTGTATTGATATTACACAGTCATTAAGGACATATTTTTCAGGGGACATAGCTTAAAGCTACTCTAACATACCCGCTGAAACACTTTGTATCCCTAAAACTTAATTCTGCTTCAGCTCCTTCCTTCCTTGCCCCCAAAAATACCCATATTTTGAGCAGGACAAAAAGAAAATCTGGGCATTTTATGTGCTTTTGCAATTACAATTCTTCAGCTGATGCAGTCAAATCATGATATAGACACAGTGAAGAAAATTCTGACATTCTAAACATTGCATATTCCTTTTATCAATCACATTCAAGATCAGTATGTGGCTGACTGAAAATAAATGAATAATAAATCCTAATTGGAAAACTAATGTGATAATGTTTCACTCAGATTTCAAAAGTGGTCATGTTTCCTGTCATATGATGAAACAACTGTGTAAAGACAGGGCCCTTTAAGGACAAAGATGCTTTGCTACAGCTGTCCTAGTTAAAAGGGATTCTAGTGAAGCTTACTGAGCTGCACAACATAAAACAACGTAAAAACCATTTCAACAATTATTCGTAGTCATAGTTATTTGATGCTATAACTTCACTGAACAAAGACTGTGCAACGTATTAAAACTTTACTATCATTGCGATATCAACATGCATAGTATCTATCGCAAGACTGCTTGGACTGAAATAAATGGTAGGCAATGGACCTTCTTCACAGCAGACACCGACATGAAATGGAGCAAGCTCAAATTAATAAATGAGGGATGCATTCCACTTTCAGGAAGTTATACTTTTAGGCATGTTGTATGACTAACCACCATGTGCAGGTGCAGAAGTAGAATGCAGCCCTCATTGATAGACCTGAGCTTCTGTTACTGAACATTCTTGGAACTGTCACCAGCAGAGAGGTCCTTTGATTTTGCACTTGTTGGCAAACTTCTGTTTGATTTAGGTGTGTGTGCCTTTTTAAATGACTTAGCTTTATTTGCATTAATAGTCTAATGGAGCATGGGGAGGCTCTAACTGGGACCAGCCCAACCATATCATATTCTGTTTGTGACATCAGCTCAAGCTAGGTAATCACAATGAGATCAGCCTCTGCTGGTTCTTTGGTTTGGTTGGTCCTTTCTTCTTCGCAGCTTTCTCCAGATATGTGGTCTAAACCTTCATCACACATGGCTGAGCTGAGCCCAGCTGGTGCTGACAAAGAATGTGGTGTGACAGTTCTGCCCAGGCCCTGATATTGGCCTTTTGGAGACACTTGGTTGGATGCAGCTTCAGTGATGGCATCTTGAGATGCTGAAGAGAGAAGGCCGGATCGTTCACCATCATTTTGCGCCTCACCAAAATACGTCTTCCTTGGACGACCCATAACTGTCCTCCCTGGAAATATAGACAGCAAACAATGTCTTTTAAGTATTTCTAATATCAGATATACTAAAAAAGAAAACTTGAAGTACACAGTACAGGAGAAGTACTTACCAACATTACGAACTTGTTCAGAAATGTCTGCTCTGACATCAGAGATGTCCCACATTGCCAAGAAGGAGTCAAAGCAAGAAACCTCCTCAGCCTCCTGGATGTAAGGTTTGTAAGTGAAGCTGAAGTGATGGGCAATGGCTGCTAGAAACATCTCCACACATATGATGAAGTCCTGAAGGATACAGGGCAATAGACTCTGGTTGTGTTTCACACTGATACAAGTTAAAAAATAATCAAGAGGCTACATAGAACATATCAGCTTTGTTGACTCTCAGAAAGTCACACTTCTAAATACATATACTTTATTTTACCTGTAAGCCAGTAGCTACAGCCTCCACACTTTGCCAGTCCCAGGTTCGTTTCTCTGAGATAATACCAACTTTCACCAGCAAGGCAATGAGCACAGCTTGCCTACAGAAGTTAAAATAATAATAAAAATAATCGTAAACATATGTATACACAACTTGCATGAGACATTTCTAGCCAAGACCGCAACTGTGAATGCTAAGATTTACCAAAAGGAGACAAACACCACCATTTTAACACATAGGAATTTGCCCACTGGTTTGATGGGGCTCAGTTCATCTCTAAGTGCCCGGTAGAACAGCACCAGGCAGTACATGGCAAACTGGAAGAAAGAAAAAAAAAAAAAGAGAAACAAATTTAGTTTTTAATGTGCTTTTAATAACTTTACATCCGTCTCTCAACAAACTCCCAGATATGATGTAGTCCTTACTTAGGGCAACTTATAATTGGACTCTTTCAAGAAAAGAGGCGTAATTACCAGCTGTGATATATTGTTGAAGATAACCAGGTAGGTCCATGCATTCGCTGAACTAAAATTGCCTTCGTCGTACACTCCACACAGCTGACAGATTCTAAGAAGGAAAAAAAAAACTGCAGCAGCTCACATCAAAACAGATCATGAACAAAATAATATTGGCTTAATAAAATTAAGTGCATGAAAGGCACAGTTTACTCACAAAGCTATCACTGTTGTGACTGGTCTCACGACAGTGTACTGCAACACTCCCAGTTTACACCTCAATAGTAAAACCCTGCAGAGAGATGTTATGATCTGAATTTTGGAAGAGTGGGTTTAAAAACAGCTGCTGATGAGATAATGAATTGAAACAACTTATAGTGTAAAAAATATCTTGAGTAGACTATTGAAACAAATGTAATTACAAGATTAACAATAAACTCCTCAATATTTTTAAAGCAACCATTGAAATATGGTCCATGATACCCACATACGAAATATAAAAAAACTGTCAAAGTTAAACATGTCAATGGGGCAGCATCATGAAATACAAAGTTTTCCTTGTTCTAAAATATAAACAAAAAAAATTTAAATCAACTGAGGGCCAAATTAAGAACACATAAGTGTGTTTACAGACATTACCTGGCCGAGGCTAATTTGAAGCTGGTGACGCTTTTCAAATTAACACAAATTTGTCTCAAACAAACCTGTTACTGTTTTCTTCAATCTGCTCAAGAAATTCAACTGTATCTAAAGCATGATGTTTTTTTCAGTAAGCAAAGGGGAAAAAAAGCCAGTCAAATATATAAATGTAGGCACTTCACAAAGACGGCAAGGAAATAACGTGGCCCCACATGCTGGGATGGAAGTGTGGAGAGAGTTAATTTGGTCAGCGTCATATCAATCCCTACTGTGAAGTGTTATTATTCTAAAGAGAACTCACTCTCCCATTGGCCATGGTGGGCAGCAGCAGAGAGGTGGCAGGTGTTTCTGCTGCTCCTGGACCTCGAGCATCAACACCAAACTGGGGTACTGATTTTCCAGGTAGTTTAGTAAAAAAGTCATGAAGTTGTAGATGACATAAGCCTCATAGCACTCTCTGCAAGTATCCACATAAATTGCTATACTGGGGTATTTTAGGGCAATCCACTGAAAAAGAAAAGACAAAAAGGGTAAAGTGTGGACATGCATTGTACGTGTCAAATGGAGTATACTGCTTGATATAAAGTCTGAAAAGTAGTGGATCAATAAAAAACATTTTTGTAGAATATCTCTTGTTCTATAAACATGTATATTTTACCTATATGTTTGTTATAAAATGGTTTTAATTCAGTAATGCACCACTCACACTGTCCAAGCTGTAGATTGGCACCATCCATAATATCCTAAAAATGATAAAAGCAGAACTATTTGGAACCTGTTAGAAGCTATTAATTGTAGTTGATGTGACTATCAATGTTTTTACCTGATAATAGGTTTCTGGAGCTCTGGCTGAGTGTAGTGCACCAGATGCTGAAGGATGCCCCATAATGATATGGGTATGGTCATGAAGACAAATATCCCAGCAATGAACCAAGCTTTGTTATGAGTACCAACCTACCATTACATGGGAACAAAGAATTAACAAAGAAACAACAAAACACACAATTTACAGTAAATTTAGCGTTTATGTCTTGGAAACTGAAAAGATTTTACTAGGTCAAATATCAGTGCTGTAGGCAGTGTTCTGCCAATGTTAACTTAAACCTTAACTTGACAAAGACTAAAGGGACATAACATGTTTTAAGTGGTGAAAACTGACTATATTACTTTTGTATTGAACTTAAATGTCAAATTTTAGGTAAATGTACTTTGCTTGACTTGTCTTATCCCACATTCTAGCTCAATTCCTCATGGAATTTTTTTTATATATATTTTACTATATTTAACAGCTTTAGACACTAATTAATTACTTTACATATTAATAACTCTGCAAACAAACCACACTGAGAACCTATTCAATGTTACAAAGTTATAAATGACCTAAAGTCTGTACAAATCCAGTTTAAATTAGTTAATAGTCAACTACAGAAAATTGGAAATTATTATAATTTAATCTTCATGAGCATATTTGATCAATTTCTCACTATTTTTCAAAGTTATACAAAAAAAGGATCAAGAATAAAACAAGAATAAAATAAATCCAGTTTTTACAGTAATGCATAAATAATAAGAATAATCACAGCCAGAGGTGAATCATTTCTGCAATTGATACTAGTACATTTTCATGATCAAACATACTTCAAATAAAGTAACATTTCAGCATATGCTCATTTTTCATCAAACATATTTCATTAAGAAATATCTAGATTAAAAGTATATTCAGGTACATCAAGAACAAATGTTTTAAACCAGCAGAATGCAAACAAATAAACTTGTTTATCAGATCTATCATTATACTGACCCCTGACTTTTGCAGTTCCCAGATGCACAGTGGCAGGACGACTATTAACAACAAAATATACAGCACAACGACCAGCGGCCGAATCCATCTCCTCCAGTTCCCACAGGAACAGGGCATTTTGTCATGAAGACACTGCTGGACCTTTAAAACCGGCCAGTAATACAGTGACTAAAACTGAACCAGTCTGACTAATGTTAGCTGCTTTAACGTATTTACTGTTAGCTTCGCATTGTTGTACTTTGATCTGCTCAGTGGGACCAAAGGTAAACCTGTACTTGAGAATATACGTGTTAGCTCCTTCAGTAGCGTTGTGTTTCATCCATGAGGACAGTGTTGCTGGATAATTAACAGCTCATATGACTCGATTGTATAAAGCTAGCGTTAGCTTGTCAGCTGATTCACCATGTAAACAAACCGGGCTGGTTACCCATGACGCCTTAATACTTAAACGTTTAACTGTAAAAACGCAAAAACATATAACTTCAGACTTATTTTAATCGATTCCCTACGTAAATGTATATATAACAGACTTTAAAGCCGGTTAATATTTCTAGACAAAAGTTTCCGAAGAAGTAACCGTGTCCAAGCAGTTACTTCCTGTTTTCAGGTCCTCCTACAGAAACAATCTGATTGGCTGGTCGTATCTAGTAGCCAATCATTAACTACAGCCCAGTTACAGCCATGAAGTGGGTTTGGTTGCATTTCAGTTTCGTCATCTATTCTTTCGTCACTAGATGGCATTGTTAATCAATTATTATCAAGATACTCGACTTTTAATAATGCATGACATTTAGGCTTCACTTTTTACTCATTCTGTGGCAGTTCTCTGAGTCAAATTAAACCATCTAGAACTTGAGTAGATGTGATTTATATTTGGTCAGTTGAAGCAATTGTTGGACTTGTTTAATGCAATGACACATCCAAACCATTGACTTTAGCCTATCAATTATTTCATGTCTTTTCTTACTGGTTCTTGTACATTTAAGATTAGTTTTAGTTATTCAAATCAACACTTTTGAGGCCAAGTTGAAGATCAAAGCGGCATTTATAAGTATATTTATGATTGTACATTGTGTGACTACTACTACTTACTACTGCATTTTCTTTTTATCTTTTTGCCACACACACCTTGTCAGCGTACTTGTAAAACAAATTTTCAAAGCAGTTTATTTATATAAAGTAATTACATGGGGAGGGTGACATTAATCAAAATATTTATTTTAGCCATAGATCATACTGTATCATGTGTAGAAAATTTGTTTCATGAATAAAAAAAAAAATCTAAAAAACTAGTCACTTAAATAGCCTATAACATGGACAGAATTTATTAAAATTTATGATGTTTTACACTTAATGCTTCTCGATAAAAAATAATTATCAGACAATAGCAGTAGAAAAGAATAACGTAGTCCTTTATTTGTCCCTTATAGAGGAAATTTATGTTATTGCAGTAGCATCTAATAGTCCAAATACAGTAAAACAATCCTTTAAAAAGAGTGCTTCCCAGCTTTTGAAGACACTTTTTTCAATTTGCACTGATTTCCTTGGTTTTTATTTTTTAATTTAAATGATGAAATTTGATAAAAGAAGACCCATCAGAACTTACCCTTTCCCCCCAGTGAGTATAAATACACTTCTCTATGGGGTTTTCTTTCAAATGATGGGTAGCAGAACTTTCCTTTATGTTTCACCACATCTCCACTGCCCCACAGTCACAGAAATCACTGGTTGTTGCAGGACAGATTGTTCATGAATTTTGAATTGATCCTTTTGGCTTTTATGAATTAGAAATAGTCTTTGCCACAAGTCCTCTGAGCTAGTGCCATGGTGGATAGCTTGAAGGGATTGCCATGCAAAATGGCATACGGGATACCGCCATGTAAGGGCAGGGTAGATAAACATATGTTGAGTTTGATCAAACCCAAAAACACATTTCAACATAAAGGATGTGGCGTCCATCATGCCTCACTGAATTACATAGTAAATTGTTTATGCGCCTTGTAGGAAACATATAAATGGATAGAGAATGGATAGGTCTGAGGAATTATAATAATCAATGCAGAGCAAAGGAGGAGACATACTGTCTCAGTGCTGGGATATAATCCATCAGCCAAAGTGCACCTCCTTTGTCAAAGGAGTACACAACGCTGCAATTGTTCAACGATTATTTATTTATCTAAATATGCCTGCCATAGGCCTGTGTGTCAGGAAATGTTCTGACTCACTGAGAGTGTTCCCTTCAGTTCACCATTTATGTTACTGCTCAGGAATAACAACATGGGAAGGATGGAGTTAGAGAAGAAGTCATACTGCAAGAAAAGTAGTTCTATAAAACAAAAGTTGCAGATTTATAGAAAAATACATCCAGTGGCATTTTATGTGTTATACAATTAAATTACATCAAGAAATCACAGCTAGTGTGTGCTATTGTTTCAAAAACCTGACTCAACTTCTAAGCATCCCCTGTATCAAACCAAAGTCAAACCATTTCAATTCAAACAGCAACTATCAAAGTTTACACAAAATTGTTTTTAATTGTCTGTTATACAGATTAGATAACCATGAAATGCTTCAAATGTAACAAGAAAAAGTTTAATTCAAAATTTACTTCACCATTTATAAAGCAATCTGAGTATAAGGATTCAAATAAGAGTTTGAGTGGACAGATGCCTCATGTTAGGCAAAACTCATGTTACTGTCTTTTTAACCATCACACAGAATTCCTCTGATCTGACCCAGAGAGGCAATATTACCACATTATCATGAAGTTTATTTTTATTCTGGCTGCAGTAAATTCCCAAAGTTGAATTAAATCAAATCAAATTGAATGAAAAAATACTTAATTAATCCCAGAAGGAAATTGCAATGTTGTAGTAGGGTTTTTTTTCTATATAAAAAAATAAATTAATATTTACATTCATATTAATACATACATTTATACAATATTTACATTTACGAGCCTTTTCTTTCACACATCATGAGAAAAATACTTCACCGAGTTACAAACAGTTTACAGTCACAACACACTATTCCCAGGTGAACCTGTTCAGAGGTTCTCAGCTGTCTGTTAAGCGGAACCAGAACTAGGCTGGACCCACAATGCAGATAGTCCAAGACCAACAATACGTAAGGGATTGG
>JAOXYM010000004.1:15818801-15834275 GCA_028567055.1 Leptatherina wallacei | reverse complement strand
AGACAGGGGGAGACAAAACACACAAGAGGGAAAGAGACAGAGCAACCAAGAGGGAGAGAGACAGTAGGATCATGACAGTGTCAGCTTATTGATCTAACTGTCCCCACGCTGTGCATTGTATGGTTATTTCTATGCCTGAATACTACATGTTAAACAAACAGAGTACACAATTTGATTGAAAAAGTAAAACTTTGGCTAACACAAGATGTTATGACAGGCTGTTTGCTTACTTGTACTGCTCCTTTATTTTTCCTGGACATGAGAGCAACATGAGACATAAATGGGTCCAGAGGCAGTGAGGCCACTGAATCTGGCAGACATTTTATCACTCAACCTCATTTCTTTATTTATTTGGTGCCTTTTCTTGCATTAGTTTCTATAATGCAGCATCCATGCCGCTTGCTTCAACAATTCACCGCAACAATACCGTTTTAAAAAAAAAAATCAATTTGTTTGAATGTTCTGATTAGTTATTCTCATTCAAACAAAACTGACAGTGACCGATGTCATTGTATACAAAAATATCAACAAATCGAAAAATGTAATGCCTGAAACACAGTGAAAAAAAGTTGGCATGTTTACCATCCTGTTACATCATCCTTCCTTTTATTTAACTTTTTTTCTTTCATTTTTGAGAACTGGTGAATTTCTCAAAAGGAATCTGATTTTATTTTTGTTGAATACAAAATGTAATCTTTCATGTACTCCCAATCTGATATGGATGAAGATTAAAATCAACTTTATTGTCCCACTAGGTAAATTTAATCTTGGGCTTTCACCCTGGCTGCAGCCATAAAGTGATGAACAATCAAATGCACCATCTAACATAAAAGCATACCAACAATAAAAATAGTGCAGTACATTCACTATATCATTCTATGTAATGATATGTAATAAAAATGATAATGATAAGGAGCATAAAAAACGAAAAGTAGATAAAATCAAGAAATAAAAATTAGATAAAATAGAATATAAATAAATAAATAAATGAAGAGTAGTCAAATGAGGGACAAATGAGTGTTTAAATCTGTTCAACCTGCATCAAGGGACTCTATCTCCTCCCTGTTTGCAGCAGCTCATACTTTCTGTGCAGGACATGGGTCATGTCATCAATTACTTTACGGGCTTGTCTGTGGGAGGCCTGTTCATAGATGGTCTGCAAAGACACGTGATCTTCAATGCCTGTGAATTTCCTTGCAGTTTTTAATACCAGAAGCAGCTTATTTATACGGAACCAGGCTGTGGCCAAGGCTCTCTAGAACAGCCCTCTAAAGCAACAACACAACCTTGTTCACTCCATGAATTGTAAGTCTATGCAGAAAATGTAGTCGCTGCTGCAGTCTGCAGAGGTGGTCAGCATGAGTGGTCCTGGTTAAAGAGTTGTCAATAAATACTACAAAACCAGGTATTTGTTGGAGCTGACCTGTTCAATGTTGTGAGTGTAGATAACCACAGACTTATGGTCGAGAATCACGCCCATAATCAACACCATCTCCTTTGTTTTGTTGATTTTAATTGATTGATCTTAGTGGCAGTGCATGATGGTATATTCAGATCTTTTCTAACCTTTTTTCTTTTATGGAAAGCGCCATGACCTATTGCTTGTTTGTAAAGACTAAGCCTTTGGATGTTCATTTTATATCTAATCATGACACCCTCCCCTGTTTCTCTGCTTATTACAGAATCTTCCAGAACAAAATTACTTGTATCTTCTGCATTCATTCTGTTTTTATATGGTTCTAATAAATTAGAAAATTACAGATGGAAGGTTTTGTTTCAGTTTTGAAAACGGCCCAGCACTTTTGGAAATGAGCATTGTAATCTCACAACATTATTATAGATGAATCTAAACATCTTGCCATATAAACTAGTTGTTCAGTGATTTTGCCAAACTTACTGTAACAACAACACAATGTGAATCAGCTCTGCATTGAGAAGCAATGTGGTCTTTCAAGATCCTCTGTTATTTGTTTTTGGGCTTAATTCAATTCACTGCTGGCAGGAAACAATGTTCCCACCAAATTCCAGAAATAAAACCTCCCCATTTCACTTTCCTTCCTTGCTTTTCTCACACTCTGAATCCTCTCATTCATCCCTATGACATTGTTGCAAAGCTTCCTCTAATAGTCAGTTTTTATTTATTTATTTATTTATTTATGCTTCATTAAACAATTACCGATTATGTCCCAGCAAGTGCTATTAGATATTTGTTGGGGCTTATTGGAACTTGATTGTGATCAAATCAAATCAAACCAAATCAAATCAAATCAAATCAAATCAAATCAAATCAAATCAAATCAAATCAAATCAAATCAAATCAAATCAAATCAAATATCAGATCAGATCAAATCAAATCAAATTCATAAAGCCCTTTTTATACATAAAACAACATTAAGTATAATAGAAATAATTTCTGAAGGTTAAAAATATGAGGAATAACATAAGGAATCTGAAACACTTTCATAACATTCATGTCCTGGCTGAGATTTATCTCCAAGCTGCTGAATGCTGAAACAAATAACAGAATGATTTCTGATAAACCCACGGCTGCTACAAAGGTTTGTTGATTTTGGAATCTTATCAGCTTTGTATATGGATTAAATGGCTCTGGTTGCTGTCTCTGTTTGACAACGATAGAATGTAATCCTGGGGTAATGACATGATTGATTACAGACACTTAGTCACAAACCTAGCATATATGTTAACAGTAGCTACTTTCTAAACACAAAAAAGTTTGTCACTTTATAACTATTCAGTTGAAGAAACTTTTTATTTCTTACAATCACACCAAATGCATAGTCCAGTTCTGCCTGTGGTCAAAACTAGCTTTCTTCTATCCCGTTTTATTGGCTGTAGAGATGAGAAGTTGAATTATATGTATCAAATTCCCACCAGCCTCTCACATCCTCTCTGCTGACATTCGCAACCCTTAGGGCTCAGTTGCCGAGCAGGTCACAGTGCACTTCAAATCACTCCCAGATGACTTTTTCTCACAGACACGGATGAAAAACAGAAGGGGCCCTCATTTTTTTGGCGAAACCAGTGCAACAGTGAAAATAAACTTTCTTAATTCTTACAATGGGGATAGAAAGTGATTTATTGTTTTAAGTAGCAGCATTTTCATAAGGATAGCATGTAAATCAATGACAACAAAATTATTGACCATAGATTATGATTAATTGCTTTGAAAAAATTGTGGTAAAATAATTTGGGACAGAGAGGATGTTGCTTGTTCTTCTGTACACAAGTGTGCAAAACACTCCAACCAGAGAAGTGCAAGTAACAGCTCGCATGCATGCGAGCATACATTCAAACTCACACAGGTTTATGTTTATTCACATATCAAATATAGAATATTACATGGAAGTTTACTTTAAGATGAATATAATGTTCACATAAAAACAACAGATTGACATTTTGGGAAACACCTTCCCTCTCTTTTGTGCAGAGAAGTTATGTCCCAGTCTCATGTCTGCCTGTTGAATATAAAGCTAAAGACAAAAGCTGGTGAATTTATGTTAGCTTATCCAGTAAATAGATGTATCCACACAGAAAATGGTTGAGATCTGAATCGCTTAAAGTAATGAATAACTCAATTCAATTGCAGCACTGAAAATAGTTATTAATTAACTATACAGATGTGGTAAATTATTACATAATTGATTGATTTTTATTTGTCAGTTAAAAGCTTCATCCCGAGTATTTTTACACAACCCATCCACACACATATTCAACTTGATAAACATAAAAGTAGACAGTGAAAAATAATGGTTCATTTGAATGCTTAAAATTCACCAATTTTACTTATTTGGAGTAGCTATTCAGAACCTAAATTAAACGAGCAGCTGACTGTACCACTCAATGCATAACACGAGAGCAGTATCTTCTTACTAAACAACGTGTAATCACATTTCCCAAAATGTTCAACTTTTCCTCAGATCAGGAGTGTGTAGCATTTCTCACATCATATTTGCCTGTGTCATTACAAAGATAATGTGCTTTGAGTAAAATACTTATTATTATTACTAGAATATAGCACTTTATAAAAGTGAATACTATACAGATATTTATTCAATGGGTTATACAAGCATAAATGACACAATGACTGTTTAATTAGATGGTAAAATTGACAGACTTGTGGGGGGGAAAAGCTATTTTCAATCAATGGTAATATCAGTTTTTACAATGCAGTTTAAATAATAACAGAGTTAGAATTGTGCAATGAAAATACTGAGTTTGGAATATTTAAACTAAAACCTCCAAACCTGTACAGACTTGTGTGCCAGATACTTTGGCATATCCTGACACTTTAAATAATTCTCCTGCAAAACATTCTAGTTTTAAAAATTTTGTTTTTAATGAATAATAAATGTGGAAGTCATCGTAATAATGACACAGACTTCATTATTATCATTAAATCATTATAATGAGATGACATTTCTGTCAATGCTTAGAAACATGATTTTGCTTTGAGACATTCCTCTGTTCTTTTTTGATCAGTCAGAAAAAGTGACGTGTCAAACGTTAAGCAAAGGAACTCCAAATCACCTTCTAGTTACACTACAATGCATCTCAATAAAATGAGTAAAATACACAGCAGAGCCACGCACATGAAAATTAATAGTAGCTCGTGTCAGCAACTTGGCTTTTCAGTTTTTATTGTCAGTGGGTGGTGAACTCCTGGGAACAGCAAATACTCCTGTCTTCTCTACCCTTCTAACAGCTAACAGTCAGCTTTTCCCTTCTGTGTAGCATCCTTCCCGGTGGTGCTGCCCTTTACAGGAATAGCATGCTTGGCTCCTGACGGAGCGCAATTTATAGAGTTCAGCTGCATCCCTTGAAAAGGTCCTCCTCCTCATCCTGCTCTCCCGCTTTTCCTCCTAAGCTTCAGTGTCACTGTCCGTGGGTGTGGGAACCAAAGTTTTTCTTAAGTTAAGCCAGCTGAAAGGCTCAGGAAATTGACTCCATTGTTTGTGCCTTTTATTCCAGTTGCTGTAACGCGTCCAGACTTGTGTTGCTTCAGTAGTCAAAGCATAGTTTGATATAAGTATGATTTGGAAGGATACATTTTAACTTGAGTATTGTTTGCATTTCATACTGCTAAAATCTTAGAAAAACAAAACAACAAAAAAAATCCTCAGATGAGCTGTCACTTGCTGTCTTTCCTGACGCTGCGGTCAGTGTGGAGGTTCATGGGCTCTGGGCTTTTACACTGGATACTGGTCCCATTAATCGGTCCAGTGCTGCTCAGCTGGTTGTCAGCGTAACACCAGCAGCACAAGCATGACTTAGAAAACATGTGAAAAGAGTAGAGAGAGCATTTTAACATGGCAGTGTTTACCACAAGTTTAGGTTTTTCCATATGTGGAGCTAGTCTCTCATTTATTCCCACAAAACCTCTTTAACATGCAAACTTAGGGCATGGTTTATTTCCAGCCCCATTCCCTTGATAGACATTTTCAGTGTATGACCTCATCTAGTTATGTGACTACATATATCATCAGGCTGCTTTCATATATTGCTCATAGAATGTCATCACCATCATAGCCTTTGACTCATGGACAAAAAATTGAGTTTAATTGCTTCACAAGCCTGACTAATTCAGACAGTTGTGTGTGTGTAGATGATAATGGATTAGATTTAAATAGTGCTTTTCAGGACACACAAAGATGCTTTATTCATTCACACTTAGTGGTGGTAGCTGTGTGTAGCCACAGCTGCCCTGGGGCAGACTGATAGAAATGTGGCTGTCACCAACCATCCGGTTATTGGACGACCTGCTCTACCACCTGAGCCACTGCTGCCCCAGATAAGAACGATCATGTGTATTTGCTACATTGATCTGTAATAGGAGGTTACCTACCTTGAAGCAGTTTTTGAACTTCTTGCTGACAAAATACAATATAATAGGATTTATGCACGAGTTGATAGTTGCAAGGTTGATGCTGAGGTAATCCAGGACCAACAGGAAACTAAGAATAAAGAAAAGATGAGAAGATGAACTGAAAAAAATAACATTTGTATATTGATTTTGATGTGCATTTTTTTCTTTCGTGAAATGGCTTTAAAAAGATCATGTAATGGGTTTTTTTTTATGTTTCTTCTTTTATTACTGATGTGTTATAAAGCTTTTATCTCCACATGATGGTGATATGAAATTATGTCCATTTGTCTGTTTTTTCTGTCTGTAGGCAAGATTGCTCAAAAGCGACCTTGCCAAATTCAATTAAACTAAAAGAAGGCATTCATTTTTGTTTTTGAGATGATGCATTTGCCTTGGTAAAACATAGACTTTCTGTGAGCTCTTTCAATCTAGAAGGTCTGCAATGTTATAGGTTCTCACAAGGTTTCCATTGCCGTTTCTATGCCATTTTAGTTAAAAAGAAAGGGTGAATGGGAAAAGTAACATACAGAAAAAGGCTAGTATACAGAAAAAAAAACTTTTTTGAAGTGGTTATTGACTGTTTTGAAATAGATCTGATGGAAGAAACGTTGCTAACCTGGCAACGATTAAAATGACTCATAAGTTGTTTCTAGTCTGAGCTGGAAAACAATGAGCTCATGTGACTGACACCTTTGCAAATATGACATAGCATTTGAGATTATCCCAGAGGTGAAAGTATTTTTTTTAGATGAACACTGTCTATTTTACTCTCATGGATGTCCATGGCAGTTTTTTTTTTTTTTTTTTTACTCCTTCAGGATTGTTTAGAATGACAGCTAAATTATAACCATTAGCAGCATTAGCACCTGCTTCTGGCAACAGAAAGCAGGCTAGTTTATTTGGTCCAAAACAGTGGAAACATGTCTGGTCCACATGTCTTTTTAGGGGCTTTTCAAAGATCATCTTAGGTTTGCTTTGCTAATATTCCCAACATCTTATTCATACTCCAAGTTTCTCCTCAGTTATACATAACCAAAGAATAAATCATTTTGTTCAAGTCAGCTGTTCTTAACAGGACGTGGTGGCCTTAAAGAGACAGAAAGTGATGAAGAGGGATGCTTCATCATACAGTTTGAGAAAAATATGGTTTCTTTCAAACTGAAACATTTACAGCTATATTTTAAAAGACACCCAAAGTAGAATTTGGAACTTTTATATAAGAATATGATGTAGTCTTTAAAGAACTTTGGTAATGTGTGTTCCCGGAGAAACTCACTTGAGTAGCTCACACCGCATCTTATCGTTCTGGTGGTAAACCATCCTCTTAAGAATCCTGCTCAGGTGCAGTGGGAACCAGC
This sequence comes from Leptatherina wallacei, assembly GCA_028567055.1. Classification (NCBI taxonomy): domain Eukaryota; kingdom Metazoa; phylum Chordata; class Actinopteri; order Atheriniformes; family Atherinidae; genus Leptatherina; species Leptatherina wallacei. The sequence continues at coordinate 15,827,033 of JAOXYM010000004.1, read as the reverse complement.
AGAGGGCAAAGATTAATACCAGACAAAAGACAGCTTTGGCCACCTCCCTTCTCTGCAGAGAAAAACATCAGATGATGTCCCACCATTAAAGAAGAAACAAAATGTAGGCTTAGTAATGGAAGTTAAAATGTTACAGCAATGTCTGACACAGTCAGTCAGACATATTAAGGTTTATTAAAGTTTAAGAACTTGTTGTTACTTTAAAGTGCTGTCCAACCTGTTTGAGGTGCTCACTAAGTGCGATCCGAAGGCTGCCGTTCCAGTGGTTGAGCATCTCACAGGTCATCAGAGTATAGAAGATGGCGGTGCAAGCCAATGGTACACAAAAGTAGAAGCCAAACAGCCACCAGTCCTTAGCATCTCTATAGAACTAAAGGAAGACAAGGATGGTATCAATATTCATTACATTTAAAATGCAATTATATTATGACTTACCCAGCAATTTGAGGACTGAGACTGAAGGGCTGTTACCGCAACCCTGTCCAACAAAGCTGTCCACATTGCACAGCTTTGTTGCAAACACACACACACACACACACACACACAGCTCCTTAGAGCTGCACAGTCAGTTTATCTTCACGTCTAACTCCAGCAACGTTTGATTTAAAACAGTGTGTTTATGTTCCCGTAGAATAATGATAGCTGGAGTTGAATGGACTTTTTAGACCCAACCTGGCTTCTATTTCCCCATCATCCATGGAAGATAGGTATTTCGTTTGATTACTGAAATTAAAAGGGGCATAAAGGCCTAATGTAGAAATTATGACACTTTATGAGAGATGCCATGTTTTTGTTATCAAATCTGTTAGAGTCCCAAAACACCACCTACTTATATGCTTCACTGCTAACAAAATCTATGTGAATACTGCTCCATATTAGAGTATCAAGTTTAAAATCACACTAGCTCTAAAAAGATAACGTCATCATGGCCCAAGGTTTAATAAAAAAATTGTTAAATGTGCTCTTTAGGAACACCCCATTCTCAAAACCATAAAAATGTGACCAAACCTTCTTACACAAATTCTTTGTTCTTTTTGTTCTACAGAGCTATTGCAAAGTCTGATATAAGAAACAACTTACAATAAAATTGTAATGATTATAATAATCATTACAAAAATAAGTACTGTTTCACTGCTATTAGATTATAATGCTACAATTTCAGCATTATTTTGATATTTGGGAGAGATTACTCCAGTTCTGTGCATAGAAAAGGCACATGTGGCTCAGCTTGAGGCCCCAAGGCCTCAGTAATTGCACTTAGCCTGCAATCAATTATGTGCTCCAACGATGTAAAAAGGCCACAATCACTAAAAGAAAGACCAAGTTGACTGAGTTTATTTCTGAAAGTGATCCTTTCCTCAAAATCTGGATTTTTGGAGAAATTTTACACCTTCAATAAACACCTTCTGAAAACATTACTCTAGTTTCTAGGTTGGTGTACCAATACAGTCATTTCCTTTCAGCTCAGGTAGGAAATGTAGATGACTGTTTTTACTGTTGTATTGTCGCACTAAAAATATACATCCAAATATAATCAAAATAGTGCTTCAGTACGTCAGTGGTCCAGTAAAAACACTCAAACTTGAAACAATAATAAATGCATTTAAAGTGAAGTAGACATTAAGCTGAAGGTGCACTTTCCCTTCCAGTAATGCTTAGATAGTAAAGTTTCCAATCTCATTATTTCAGAAATGTTTTCTTTTCATATTATTACATTTGACAATTCTCTCACGTTCTCTCATGCTGTAGTTCATAGTCTTGATACAATTTTTTATGCATGCCTCTTCATGGGGCTTCAGACTAAACACTCATTAACAGACAAACTATTATTTGATGATAAATATTTGTTGTATAAAATAATAAGTGTTTTCAATTTTTATGTTGTTCTCACTTCTCAAAAAAAGGGGGGAAAATTTAATGATATTTACTTGTGATTTTACTGATAATTTAAGAATTAGCACTTCAAACAGCAGACTTAAATCACTCTGATATTATTACTGTGAATCAGAAAGTCCAAAGTCCCTCAGTTAACCTCAAAGAGGCCCTAGTCTGACACTTCCTGAAGTTTTCATACAAAGCTGACAAAAAAAAAGATAATAAATACCTTCATGAAATTTGTCTTTGGGTTAAGCATGCAAGTGTGCATGGTTTTGTTGTTGTAGTTGAAGGTGACCATGTCAAAGCCAACAGCCTCAGGTACTGCCAGGAAGAGAGACAACACCCAAATAGTCACAATCTCAATGACTGTGAATGGGGGGATGCCCACTCCCTGCACTCTGCTCCAGGAAGCCACAGCCCTGTACCTGTGTCAGGAGGATACAAGGCCAACATTCAGTGGGCTGGTTTGTACATGCAAAACAAAATCAGTAAACATGATAAGCTAATAAGCGATATGATTAGAATAAATTGTTTTACTAACTTTTATTAAGAAATATTAATGCTTCTGGAATATAAATTAGACACAGTTGCTATCAACTAAATGATGCATATGCCATTCATTTTAATCTCATCACATATTTACATATTATCTTATAAAAATAAACATATCTGAAAACATTCAATTGCTTTTGTAATGGTTCAGTTAAATTGTCTCTTTTATGTCTTCCTGACTGGCAATGTTAACAATGTCTTTATGCCTGGCAGCACACCAAATACAACAAACTGCTCAGTCAGCAGACAATCAAAATGTTAAGAATTAATGAGGAGAGATGATCAATTGTTTATCTTTAATATCTAATATTTATATTTTTGTGAAGCCTCCAAACAGACTGGCCCATGTTGGCAGAGAGGTCTGTGTGTTGGCTTGTGTTTCCCATGCACTGAATACTTGTTTACTTGTTTGTTTCATTAATGGAAACCACTTGTCGAAATGTTTTAGTAAAATCATGCATCAAGATTTTATGGCAAAAACAATATATTTTTCATGACACATTTGAATTTCTCTGTTGAACAACATGGTGGCATTTATATTTTACTAAGTGGTAATGTATCCACCTTTTTCTCTTCCTACAACATTAAAAAGATACAAAAGGGACCCAGTTAGTTTCATAATGCACAGATGAAGATATGCATTACATTTCCTGGAAACAAATAGAGAGCATGTGCACTTGAACACAAGAGTACAGCACTGTAGTCTGCCCTTTTCTCATAATAGAGGTCATTAAAATTGTCTGGCTGGTTGGACCTTGGAGCCTATTTAGACCAGGTAAAGCTTTTTATCCCTGAAGCTGAGTACTACAGAAAGAGAGATGACATTGAACTTCAGCACTCCAGGACCATCATTTATTTATTCCACAGTTTCTATCAAGGTATTGTTTAAAATGAACTTATCAATCTTCTATCCAGATAGAGTGATACTATTATCACAAATGAAGGGCATAGAGTGTGTATTACATACAAAATGCTAAATATTAGATACATGAATTCACAGAAAGAAAATAGATCCACTGAATTCCAAAGCAACAAATAGAAGAGCAGGAAAATCACAAGTTGTTTTCCAATGACAATGCACCATAACTAATGACTTCAAAATCTAACTGAAGATAATTATTTCAGTTTTTCTGTCATTATTGTGGAATCTAATCAAAATGCTTTCATAATTGGTCTAAGCCAATTTCTAGATCTCTGAATTACTTTAGTTATATTAGAAGATCATTTGTGACAAATTAATCTCCAGCAATGTTCTTTAATCTTGACTGAAATATGAATTGATTAGCAAAGGCAAGCCAGCCAAATCAAGTTAGTTTGATTTTCTTTCTGCTATCTGGCTGCCACCATAAATTCTGCACATCAGTAATTGCTTGTTCATGAAGAGGAAGCATTGATCCCTGTATCTGTATAAAAATGATGCAGCAATGACCACGACCATGACTAATACCATTTATTTTCACTAGAAACTCTTTTTATGTAAAGAATGATAAAATCAAAGGAAAATACTTTTGACGAAAATGTTGATAATGTCTAAAATAAGAGTGAGTGAGTCACCTCAGATTTTGGGGTTTTATTAAACACATGGAGAAACTTTGAGCAATAGTTTTGGCCACACAAATTATCTCAAAATTTTTGTTGTTGTTGTTGTTGTGATCAAAAGCATTTCTTTTAGGCCATTAAACTACAGCCTCACATGCACAGTAAAACTCTTGATGTGACTGGACTGCATAAACAATGATCAACTTGGGAAACCTTTTGCAAACCTGCCAGTTTATCACTAAAATGGCATGGGTGTGACAGCACTGACCTGTCCACACTGAGGGCACATAGGTTGAGAACTGTGATGCCCACAGAGGCCTTCTGCAGGAAGGGCACCAACTTGCAAAGACACAGGCCAAAATCACTGTCATCAAATGGGAAACGTGATGCCAGGAGCTGGAAGAAAGACATGTAGTTGAAACTTAAACAATCAATGTTTCTCAAAGGAATTTGCAACCATTTCCGCTATATAGATTGAAAATCCACCAAATATTTTCAATTACTCATGGGTCTGGACTCCAGGTGCGTTAATTCAGCCCTCAAATACATTTTGAGCTCTCAGTGATAAATAAGTGAACATAATGTGATTTTGACATTGACTAAGTGTGGTAGTACAAAGGAGGACCCGGACTGAACCCACCACCTACTGGGTGAAAGTCATGCACACTGACCAGTCAGCCAAAGTCATATCCAGGTGGCCAAGTAGCCAGGGCACATCAACAATCAAAGGCATAGTAACAAGACGGTCACTGTCACATAAGCATGACCTTAAATAGTGTATGAATGGCAACTTTCATCATTAATGGTGCTTTCAAAGACCTGAAAGTTACTCATATCAAGTGCAAAACATGTTGCTATAGTCATGTTTTGCACTTTTCATTTTGCACTATTAATGTTCCTGACTAGTGCATGTTACGCTGTAGATGAAACCTAGCATTGAATGACATGCTCTTATCAATGATTTTTTAAAGTCTCTTTTAACATTTAATTGATATTATATTGTTTCCAATCACATATACGATGATAAAGTAGAATAGATAAAAAAAAATAAAAAAAAATAAATAATAAGAATAAGAATAGATATAAGAAGAAGAAGAAGAAGAAGAGAAAACTTCTTGTATGTATGTCAGAACTTTACTAATCCTCAACAGCAAAAACAAAGAGAAAACAAAGACACTGTTTTCGGAAACAGTGTCCTTGCCTCAAGGAAGAAAACGGGCGCTTTCAGCACTGACTTTAGCTGTTTCTTTGTTTGTGCATGATCTGCAACCCCCCCAAAAGATTTTTGTTTCCTCTTGCACATGTGCTGTTCAGACTACAAAGTCGCTGTGCCCTCAAAGTCCCAAGTTAATTTTAACCAGGTGGCTTTCTCATTTTTCCCTCACAAAATGACATCCTTTAATGTGGCTCAGAAGATCAGGTTGACTGATCGCTTCATTTTGCCATCTTTCTCTATTATTACAAAGAGCATGACAATGTTTACTGGCATAAATCAAACCAAGGCAGGATCCCTGCAACAATTTATTATATCAGTCACGCAACACTTCATATTTTAAAGTGGTCCAGGGTAAACAAAAGTGTTGTGAGTCATGCAAAACTGAAACCAGCTGTCTCCCTCATGCTAATTAAGGGGTCTTTTCAATGAACTCACAGAGACTGAACAGCTACTAAATCTACTTTTCAAAATTTTCTCACAACTTGCTATACAATATATAGTTCTCATTAGCACCAATAAAACAAGCCATTACCCACAACCAAATAAGAAACATTCACATTGATACACAACATTCATCTTAATTACACTATAACCTTTTTTAAACTCTTGTTACTTGGGTAAAAATACATATTTATGTGAGTTCAATGAAAAACTGAGTTGAGAACCCATCAAGTGATGTATTACCTGAGAAGCAATAAGCATGAATTAAATTGATAAGAAGAAAAAAGAAAATACAGGGTGTAGATATGGTAACTATGGTATCCAGTCAATACAAGGCTAGAGGCATTTGTGACTGCAGCCTGACTCCCGTGTTTATTTAAGCCAACCATATCCCTGCTCCTCTCATCGCTAATCTGACCACACAAGGAAGATAACACTGCCCAACTGATTATACTTTCCCGTCTATTTGCACACTCCCTAGACCCCTTCCCACTTCCCCCCTTTTCCCGTCTGTAATATTCCACTTTATCTGTGTGTGTCCCCTCCATTGTTGCTGCATTTCATCATATCAGCAGCGAGACCTGCCACTCAGCAGCTTGAAAATTAGGTTAAGGCTTAATTAAACATGCAGCAGTGGAGTGAAACTGTACCTTGTATACATTGATAGGTATATCAATGAAAATGTAGATAAGGTCGCCCAGAGCCAGGCTGGCAATGAGGGCGTTGGGCCCATTCCTCATGCACTTGTGCTGGTATATAATCCTCAGGAGGGTGGCGTTACCAACAAGGCCAACCACAAAGACTGTGATGGAAATTATGGTGTTGGTGTACTTAAAATAGTTGTTAATGGAGGGATTTATAGGGCACTTTGGAGGTGGCCCTAGTCTTTTTACAGCAGTTTCATTTTCAGAGCTGGATCCCAAAGCTTGTGCATCAGCTCCTGGGGCCCACGGGGGGAGGCTGGATCCTGTGCTTGGGCTGACGGTGCTGTAGAAACCTGGAGACTGGAGGGTGGAGTGTACCAGAAAGCCAGGGAGAGAGTCCTCTGCTTCAGCTCCGTTTATCTGGCACATTCCTCTGGCTGCCATACAGACCATTAGCATGAACATATGCCCAGCTGTAGTGGCCATTATCAAACCAGTTGAGCGCTTTGATTTCACTGATTGAAAGCCTGTCCCAATATGTCACTGGTGAGGGGGAAAAAAAAGAAAGAAGGCGAAAGAGGTTATTTTCAGAATACACACATCACCTGCTCTGCCCTTAAACTGAAGAAACAATAAAGTCTAAGTATGGACCAATAAATGCAAAAAAGTTTCATGTCCTGTTCAGGACCTACATGAGAAGTTTAATAATGTCTTTAAGAATTCAAACAGATTTTGCCAAGGAGGCACAGATGGAAGATGCCAGAACTAGTTATAATCAGACAGCAAGGATGACGCATCAACATAGCATATTGGGCACCTCTTTTGCTCTCAATCATTCCTGGAAGAATGAGCAGGTATTTATGTATTTAAGTCAAAAATGTTGTTAAGCTTTTCTTTGGCATTGTTGCAATGTCTTGAAGTTCTTTGCATAGGTTAGAACGAGATGATCTCCCCAACTCTGCATTCTCCTTCTGTTTCTAATTTCACAAGGTTTAAATGTGTGGTTATGAGTTCTTTCTTCAGCTATGAAAAAGAGCTTCAGGGCTGATTACCAGAAAGTTGGCCAATGTTATCATAAAGGTTAAAATACAAAACAGATGAAGATCCAAATTTAAAGAAAAAAACACACAATCATAGCCTTTATCCCCTCGTCTTCACAGGAAAAACAACAACATTTCTGGAAGAAATCAGAGTAATTCATCACTCAGAACAGCTGATAAGGAGTACATAAAGTTTCAAACTATCAGATCCATAGTGAAGCCCTTTTCATCATGTCACAGTACAGGCAACTCTTATAGCCCAGAGTTCTTCCTGTTCAAAGTCCCTGCTGTCACCAAGTACACAAAGAACTATTTAGCAGCCAGCCCTTCAAGTAGCATCACAGTTTAGCATCAGCATGACACTGTTGGGATCTGTGACAGCACGCAAACTGATCTATCCATAAATAATAAATACATTTGGTTTTCACCTACCGCTTCTAAAATGTCTGCCTGGCCCCCTTGGAAACCGTCAGGCAAACTTTCAGCAGAAGCCCCCAGACATCTGTATCACATCACATGAGTAATTAACGCACTATCAAAGCTGCACCGTATCCCTCTTGGTTTGAGCAATGCACCCGTCTGCTCTGAGGTGCCTTCGCATTATGGCTCAGAGTTTCCTGTGGAGAGTTTGCAGTATGTCTGAGTGTGTGTGCTCAACTGTGTGTGTCTGTGAGGTTGTGTGTATGACTATCAATGTGTGTGTGTATGTCAGAGCACCACAGAACACTTTGACTGGGTGGGATAGAAAATCTCCACCTCCCTTTGGTAACAGACTGGGCCCCCTTTGGAAGTATCACCCCCCTCCCTCCTCCTTCTCAGAGGCACCGCCTGCTGACAGTCATTTCCAGCAGCAGCACACACACACACACACACACACACACACACACACACACACACACACACACACACACACACACACACA
>JAOXYM010000004.1:15802157-15813513 GCA_028567055.1 Leptatherina wallacei | reverse complement strand
TAGTTCTGACTCTGGGAACTGAAAGTAGACTTGACCCTGATGATCTGAGGGATCTGGTCGGTTCATAACGAACCAGACACTGTTTCAAATTTGGAATTAACAAGTTGCATTACAGACAACTAAAGAATATGCAGTTCCAAATATACACAGAACTTATTTTAGCATTATTATCAAGGCTTTAGTACTGTCATGCAAAGTGCTGCACTGCCTTCAGGTGCAATTTGGAATTCTTGCCCAAGGACACTTTGAAATGTACCTGACATGACCCAGGACTACTACCCCAACCTGTTGTGACAGTGAGGGTCCTGTCACTATGCCTCCGATTGATCATGTTCCTGGCTACTTTCCAACAGGGATATCACTTTGGCTGACTGGTCAGCGTGCATGACTCTCACCCAGGAGGTTGTGGGTTCAATCCCTGCCTGTGCCCTTCTCTATCCTGCCACAATGTGATAAATTGACAAACTAACCATCTAAACCAGAACCACTCACAGTCTTGCTTTTTGAATACCTTCAACTCTAAAAAAAATGTATTAGCTGATTTACACTTACTCAGTCATTTTTCCAACTGAGCACTCATTCACTCACTGATTCGGTGACTCCTTTGTCAGGAGTGTCAGGTCAGTTTCAGTTAATAGTTGCTGAGGCAATCTCCGAAACTGTATGTTGTAATGTCACATTGCTCTTGTGTTCAAGCAAAAAGATCCTTTCCTAATCCTACACAAAGACAAATGAGTATACATATTCATATGCAGTAGAGTCTAATTAACCTATTATACATGTTTTGGACTGTGGAAGGAAGATATAGTATCCAGAGAGAACCTACGCATGCACAGGGAGAACATGCAATCTCCATACACCCCTGCCAATGTTGCAACCAGTAACCTTCTTACTGTGAGGTAATGGGGCAAACCACCAAACAACTGTGCTCTAATCTTAACCAAGTAGCTGCCACACCTGAACCTAATGAGCAAAGTGCTCTGCCTGACCAAAACCAAGTGATTGTAATTACTACACCTAAGTAAAGATGTGCTAAAAGCAGTTGTATATGTTTTCAAACTCAAATGTTGTATTTCTTAGTCTATCACTGTACTCTGCCTCTTTTCCAGCCCCTTGAATTATGTTTTTGAAAAAAAAAGTATAAAAAAATTGAATTAAAAGCCAAAGGTTATGTCAAATATTCATATGAAAACACTTCATAACAGCATTTTCTTTGTTTGCTGTCAGTGTCAAGTAAATTTGAGTCATGGACAGGAAGCAAACCTGTAATAAATGTACAGAAAAAGCACTGACACCAGAAGGAAGTAACTGAAAAAACTGAAGTTTCAACTGACTTCTGAAAATTTCCACAAAAACATTGATACGATGCCCATAAATGCTTGACTTCATGCTTTTCATGAACTGAGTTTCGGCTGGTTAAAATGAATAGTTTAAGTTCATAGTTCACCATTTAAATTTTGAACTAGTTCGAAGTTTAGTTCATTTCAATTTGTTTAGGTTAAAAGGGAGAGTGAAAGACTGAACTTGGGGAAGAAAAGAAATTATAGGGTTGGAGAAGCTTCAACTCTACTTCAACTCTTTTTAAATTAGAAGTTTCTGACTTGTTTTTTAAGCACAGGCAGACATAGTTTGCATAGATTTCATTTACAAACATTATGTAATATTCTTGTAAATAATCACAAGTACCTTTGTAGATGAGACATCTGATATGGATGCTGCATCTGCAACATCTCTGTACCAGTGTTGTACAATGCATCACACTACGTTACCCACGATGCGTGATGTCAGATAATCTGAATGAGTTCACGTTCAAGTTCTCTATTTGCAAATACGCTTCATTCAGTCGTCACTGGTGATGACCTTCACTGTTGTCACCATGCTGCTAGCTTGTGCTATTATCAGAATGCTCTGTAGAAGCTGTTTAGGATGAAAGAAAGGAAAAGTAGCATTTTCTCCCAGAAGCCAAGGGAAGCCAGGCCTCCTCTATTTATTTTTTGTTAATGTTCATTCATTTATTAATTTCAAGACTGTGGCTGCCATTGTTCTGAAACACTTAATTTCAGAGTGAATACAAAGAGGATTCCGCTTTACAATTTCTCCAATTGCAGTCTTTCAAAATTGAAACAGCGACCACTTGTCGTGTAACAGTAATTTAACTCATATCACATCTGCAAAGAAGCCGGACCAGGTTGGCACCCCTTGTAGAATATTTTTTTTTAATGATCAGCCAATCAGATGAGGCTAACATCTTGCCACTACCGAAGTGTGATTTTTTTTAGCTTACCCCAAGGGAAGCCAAGTGCTTCTCTGCATCACACCAATCAAATCAGAGAAGTTTGTCCACAAGAATCATAACTGAATAACAGCAATCGCCGTTAGCCACACCAGTAGACCAAGAGCAAACATGGAAGATGACGATTTGGAGTTTTTAGCCAAAAATACTTTCACTTAACTACCAATACAGCAGCAACTTCAAATAAAATTGACACTGGAAGCTTCGTGTGGAAGAGGGCAAAGGAGTTCAGACTCTTAATGTGGAATGTTATGTTCATACTGAATGGCTAGCCGGTAATGCTAAACTTCAGGGGTTATTTTGCTGGCCCTGTCTTCTCTTTGACAGAGTCATGTATAATAGGTGAAGTCCTTCATATACTAAAAACTCATGTGCATGTGTGACAAGCTTCCTCAGTAATTTTACCCACACCATGCCACTGGAAAGGAAGTGATCAAGCATTCAAATGTATGTGAATAATAATAGTTCAATTTTCGCTTCCCCTTTTCTCTTACAGGCTTTACAAGTTTTCCTGGCTAAACTCCATTGATTTTTTATATGTAACAGAACACATTAGCTATCAATTTCTATTGATTTTCAAAATTATTATTATATTTTACAGCCTTCATGCTTGTGGAGTACACATGCTGAACACAGAACTCTCAGATGATATGAGCAACAGATAGGAGTCTGGGCAGTTACAGTCAAGACACATTCCTACTTACAATCTGGTTCTTGTTGGGCAGACCCTAGAAACACTGATAACCGCCAAGAAAAATTTTGCTTTCATGAGTCAGGAGGTCTATAACGTTAAAATGTCTGGGATGTTATATATCCTTGTCAGTCAGAGCAGCAAATATTTAGGATAAGAATCAAATATGAGATCGCTTGTGTTGTGGTGTTTTGTACACATCTTGGGTATAGTTGTTTTTTTTTTTAGCATAAACCTTTGATTTATATGAGGTTGTGGTTGTGATGCTGTGTTGCAAAATTGACCAGAATACAGTATAAATATCTACTAGTTCCATGACCAACACTTTTGCAGTCTTTACCTCAGTTAGGTAGGCTTTTGTGAAACATCTGTGGACAATTTCAACATGGCATGCTACTTGTAAACACAGTTGTGAGAACCAATTGGCCAAAACTGAAGATAACAAACTTTAGTCAGAAAGGCTGATTGGCTATCTTTATTAAAATTCCAGATGTTGTGTGAGTCAGTTACCTGATAGAGATCTCAGACAACAATTCTGTGCAGCCTTTCTGTATTGAGATGACCCTGTAAAAAACGAGAGTGCTTTAATGATTCATCTGGCATACTGGATGAAATGGGTTTTCAAGTTACAGGTGCCTGAACAAAAATGCTTTATTTCTTTCAATTTGTAATTTAACATATACATGTTTCCTTCCTTCCACCTATCGTACTTTGCAAATTCTGTTTCTATCTGTCCATTTTTTTAGTTGTTAGACCAGAGGTAGGCAAGTTTGGTCCAAGAGAGGCACAGTCCTGTTTCCCTGTTTCAAAGCACCTAAGTCAACAGAATGAGTCTCTGAGCAGAACTTGATGAGCTATTGGATCCATTCAACTTTGAATCAGATGTGCTAGAGCAGGGAGACAATGAAAACCTGCTGGGTTGTGGCTCTCTTGCCTACCCATGATGAGTTTGACAAACCTCCTACTTTGCCCTCTTCCTCCCCCCAGAACACTTAATCCCTGCACTTATTTCCCTTGATTGCTAGCTATGTTGTTTTTCTACTTTCTTGTGGGGCACTGGGCCCATTTACATATTGCACTGTTGAGTTGCCTTGTGGAACTATATAACTGAGTAACTTCCTTATTAATCTTTTTGAATAATTAGCGCCTATTAAAAGATAATAAAATGAAATCAAGAGATTAGAATAATCGGTGCAACTTGACTCAGAGAAAGTTTGGAATATTGCTACTTATATAAATGTATACCATGATGAATGCTCACATGACCAATGCTCACAACACTAAAAGAAAAAGAGACAAATGCCCACAAATTGGTTTATGAGAATACCAAAAGTGACAGATCCTGTCACTGCAGCAGCACTGGCTCCCTCCTTCTGGAACTCCCCTCCTCTCAGCCTTAGATCTGCAGACTCAGTGATCTCTTTTAAAAAGCAGCTCAAAAAGCATTTTTTTAAACTTGCTTTTGCTTAGTTTCATTTGTTATTATATTCTCTGTGTTGTTTTGTGTTTCATTGTGAAGCACTTTGTGATTTTTATCTTGAAAGGCTGTTACAGCCCTTGGCCTGCCGGCCTGTTTGGGCTCATGTAAAGTTAAATGTGCCATTGCTCCTCTGGGATTGGTTGCTCCTCCAGCTTCTACTCCAATTCAGCTCAAGCTTCCTCATGGCTTTGCTCCATCCTCCCATGTCATCGCTCCTCTAGGATTGGCCACATCAAGATCCATTTTCTCATCATCACTTTGCTCCACCCTCCTGTCAACACTTACAGAAGATTGGCCGCCCTCAGCTCCCGAACATTCAACATGTTACATCAGGCGCTTACCATCCTGAAAGCCAGGTTGCTTTAGAAAGATGGCATCAGACGGTAAAGTCTGCTACGCAAGTATTGTTCTGAAAAAGAAAAGAACTGGGACAAAGGCGTTCCATTTGCTTTGTTTGCGTCTCGTGAAGCTGCTCAGGAATCAGACCAAACGCGATTTCGGCGTCAAAAACGCTCTTCATGCTGAAAGTTGGATGCTTGACACTGGTAAATCGCTTGACATCCAGCATCAAAAATGTTCTTGATGCCTGAGACCCAGATGTTTTCCTTTGCAGAAAATGTTTCTCTACGTTATGACGCTGAGTCGCTTTGATTGGTTGATGTGGCAAAAATTCAGATTTTCCAACTCTGGCATCCGCCCGCCTTGGACTCCTGTTACGCGCGTCATGCGCGTCGGACACTCAAAATCTCAAAACATGCAGCGCCTGACGCTCAAAACGCGCCTCTATAAGGCTCGCCGTCCCTTGACACGCGTTGGCCATATACTTTGCATGTAAACCTGAGGCCCCTGACGCTGACATCGCGTTTGGTCTGAACGCACCATAACGCTTCAGTCTTACAGAACTTGTGTTTGGCCATACACTTTGGGGACCCCTCCAGGTCCTAAAAGAGAGATTGTTGGAGTCCCACAAATATCCAGAGAAATGTGTTGTATTTTGTCTCTTTCGTGAGCGTTTGCATCGTTCCCGAGCTTTTGCTGCTAAGACTTTACAGATATCTCAGAAAGCGATGAAGCATCATCATGATTAATCTGCTGTTTCACGTGATTTTCAGATTGGATATAAAGTTCTGGCTTTACTGCCTGTATCCAAATCAGCATTAGATGCTTGGTTTTCTGGTCCATATTTAATCCAGGACCGATTAAGTGACACTGATTACATTATCGCTACTCCTGAGAGGAAACGTAAGACGCGTGTGTCATGTAAACATGTTAAAATGTTATGTGGCACATGATCTTTCATTTCCCGTTGCTGATGTGTCTCCGTCCGTTTCAGTACCAACTTCCACTGGTAGCTATGCTCTTATTGTGATAGACTCCCAAGCTGATTCACCAGATGAAGGTTTATCAACTCAGTTTGCGTCCAGATTAACTCCTCAACTGTCTAATTCAGAGATATTAAAATCTCTGCCAACCACCTTGCAACATTTAACAGAAGGTCAGAGTAATGAGATTGTATCTCTGGTTCATGCACATCCCACGCTGATTAGTGATGTCCTTTCGTGTACTAATATCGTTGAACATATTGAAGTTGGTAATGCAAGACCTATTAAACAGTATCCATACCGAGTAAACCCAACAAAAAGAGCTCAGATGGCTAGCGAAACTGACTACATGCTACAACACGGCTTTGCTAAACATAGCTCCAGTCCCTGTAGTTCGCCTTGTCTTGTTGAGTCGAAACCTGATGAATCCCCAAGATTCATAACTGATTACCGGAGGGTCAATGCTGTGACTGTTATCTACGCATACCCTTTACCGCGGATTGAGGACTGTCGATACCATTGATACTGCTCGTTTTTTCAGTAAGCTGGACCTTCTGAAAGGTTACTGGAAGGTCCCGCTCACTGACAGTGCTTCAAAAATATCTGCTTTTGTAACCGATTGTTTCTTGCAGTACACAGTAATGGCGTTTGGAATGTGTAACCCACCCGCTACTTTCCAGCACCTGGTGAATACATTGCTTGCAGATTTGCCAAATTGTAATGCTTATCTCGATGATTTTATTTTATACACCACTACATGGGGAGAACACATATCCGTCGTTCGAGAAGTGTTTAGTCACCTAATGAAAGTGTTGCTTACCTTGAACTTAGCTAAATGTGATTTTGGAAAAGCGACCATTACATATTTAGGTAGACAGGTAGGTCAAGGCAAGGTATGTCCAGTCGAGGCGAAGATCACTGCAATTGCCTACTTTCCTGTCCCAGAAACCCGAAAAGCGTTATGGCATTTTCTTGGAATGATGTGTTATTACCTCAACTTTTGCCGTGACTTTGCCACCATGGTTCACCCATTGACATTGCTGTTGAGCCCGAAAACAGAATTTGTGTGGACATAAGAATGTCAACATGCATTTGAGAGTGCAAAACCTCTGCTGGTATAGGCCCCAGTTCTCACTGCACCAGATCTAACTAGATCTTTCAAACTTGATGTGCTGTAGGAGCAGGCGCCGTTCTGATGCAGAGTAGCGATGACGGAACTGATCACCCTGTTTGCTATTTCTCCAGCAAGTTCATCCGACACCTGTTAAATTATTTCACCATTGAAAAATAAACTATCTTTGCTTTTGGCACTACATCACTTTGATATACAGCTATATACATCAGATCCAGTCCTGCGCCCACCGAGGTGTTCACAGATCACAACCCGCTAACTTTCCTAGCTCGAATGTACAACCATAACCAGTGATGGGCTCTTGTCATACAAGAGTAACTTTGCAATTCGTCACAAAAAGGGTGCAGCCAATTTGTTCGCCGACGCTCTGTCTCGTACCTGAATGTGGTTTTTGTGTATGGTTATTGCCTATAGTAAGTATGGTGTTTTTGTAAACCTAATGGTTTGTGTTTTGAGGGGGGAGTGTTACAGCCCTAGGCCTGCCTGCCTGTCTGGGCTCATGTAAAGTTAAATGTGCCACTGCTCCTCTGGGATTGGTTGCTCCTCTCCAATTGGCCAGTCATGATGTCTCACAACCATTTAAGCACCTGTTTACAATCAGTCTGGGCAGCTGTGTGAGATTGGAGCACAGTTTGCCACTCTCTGACTTGGTCTGAGCTGCCTTGCTGTTTGGAGAGTGTTTTGGCTGAAGAGTTACAGAACTTTGGCTTGTTTTGTCTTTGGTTTAATTAAGTGTTTTTTTCTCCTTTCACTGGATGTTTTGAGTTGTTTTCTTTTTGTTAGCCATTTATTCAGAGACAATTTTTTGTATATATTGGGTTTTGTTGTATAGTTGTTCACATTGTAAATAAATCACTGTTACCTTTTTATATAATTGTCTCTGATAGTTTGTGTTGCCACCCCTTTTTTTCCCCCTGGACCTAGTAGGGGTCGTAACAAAGGTCCTATAGAAATAAACATTTACTAACTTTACTTATAATCTATACTTACAAAGAAAAAATTGTAGTATACAGATAAACAATCACATATTTAATTGATTATGAAAATATGTACAAATACTTTATAAATGCGATGTACTGGTATGATAATTATATATATATATATATATGTATATATATATAATTGATTTATAAGGTCACATTTTATTTCACACACTGAGATATGTCTTATGTGACGTGCAACAGAAGGTTCAGTTAATTTTTCTTTTTTTTCTTTTTGAAAAATAAAGATTGTAAAACAGTTTTCGAGCATGTGTATTTTTCTATTAGTGTTCTAAGCAAATGTCTTGTATCATTAATTATGTGCGCACCATATTAATGATGTGATTATATTTGAGGCCATTATTTGCCTGTATTCTAGTAATTAATTCCATATATACAGTTAGGCCCAGAAATATTTGGACAATAACACAATTTGCAAGATTTAGGCTCTGCTTGCCAACACATTGGAATTGAAATGAAACAACTGAGATGGAAATGAAGTGCCAACTTAAGTTCGATTCAAGGGGTTGAAAAAAAATCCCATAAAGCATTTAGGAATTTCAACCATTTCTATATAAAGTTTCCTCATTTCAGGGCCTCAAAAGTAATTGAACAATCAACATTACTGTAAATAACATTTTTATTTTTGCAGGCAATGATTCCCTGAAGTCTGAAACCCATAAACATCATCTAACCTTGGGTTTCTCCTCTGTATTCCTTTGCTCGACCTTTACTGCAGCTGTCTTTACTTGCTTGTTTGTGGGTCTTTCTGCCCACTCCCTCTATGAAATGAATGATCAGTTGGATTGATGACTGACCCTGCCATGGAAGAATATTCCACTTATTTGCCTTAAAAAAACCTGGGTTGCTTTGGCTGTATGTTTTGGGTCATTGTTCATCTACACTGTGACGTGACATCCAATCAACTTTGCTGAATCTGAGCAGAAAGTAAATCCCTATAATTTTAGATTTAATTCATTTGCTTCTGTCTGCTGTCACATCATCAATAAACACCAGTGACCCAGAGCCAGTGGAAGCTATGCATGCTCATTTAATCTAATTGATTCCACCTTGTTTTACAAAAGATATGGTGTACTTTGACTCATGAGCTGTTCCAAGCCTTCTCCATACCTTCTTCTTCCCATCATTCTGGTACAGGTTGATCTTAGTTTCATCTGTCCAAGGTATACTGTTCCAGAACTGAGCCGACTTCTTTAGATGGTTTTTGGTAAAGTCAAATCTGAACTTTATTGAAGCTGAATAATTATATACTAATGCACATGCTTTTTGGAGTGTTCTTCACTTGGGTGAATGTTATGAGGGTTTTTTTCATCATTATGGAAAAGATCCGGCAAACATCCACCCCGGTTCTCTTCCATGGATGTCCAGACCTTTTTACCGGTGCACTTTCTTTCACTCAGAATGTACCAGACTGTTAATTTTGTTTCTCTAATTTCGCTTTTGGATTTCTTCTCTTTTCCAGCCTAAGGATGGTTTGTTTCACGTTCTTAGAGAATGAACTGGTTCACAGAAACAGCTTTCAAATGCAAATACCACACCTGGAATCAACTCCAAACCTTTTACCTCCTTGATCGAGGATGGATGCACAAGGGAATAGTCCATGAAGCCCATGAAATAGCTTTAGAATTAACTGTTTAATTGCTTTTGTTCCCTTTAAAAAGGCAGCTACATATGAAAGAGCGGTAATTCCTAAACCTTTCCTCCAATTAGGATATGAATACCCTCTCATTAAAGCAGAGAGTCTGCACTTTACGTCCATATTGATTAGATAACTGTATCTTGAATATATTTTGGTAAACAGCTACAATAACAAAACTTGTGTCAGTGTTCAAATTTATGGACCTGACTGTATGTGTCATTATTACATTAGCACAGATAGCTAAAAATAGAGTTGTCAGCAGTTGTCTGGACAAAATGCTTTGTTGATGTTACAGGCCAGAGGAGAATGAGCAGACTGGTTCAAGATGATAGAAAGGCAACAGTAACTCTAAAAACCACTAATCACAACCATTGTATACAGAATACCATCTCTAAATGCCCAACCCATTGAACTTTGAAGCAGATGGGCAGCAGCAGCAGAAGATACTAATTTAAGCTAAGAACAGAAACCTGAGGGATGCCTCACTTCAGGCAGGCTGACCAAAATAGGAGAATTAAAGACTGGAAAAAATTACCTGATCTGATGGGTTTTGATTTGAGCTGCAAAATCTAAATGGTAGGATCAGAATTTGGCATAAACAACATCAAAGTGTGTGCCATTCTGCTATGTATCAACAGTTCTGACTGCTGATGGTGGTGTATTAGTGTTAGTGTTTTTTTTAGCACATTTTGGGCCCTTCTAAGTGAGCATTGTTTAAACACTACAGCCTGCCTGAGTATTGTTGCTGACCATGTCCACCCCTTTATGCCCATGGTGTATCCATCTTCTGATGGCTACTTACAACAGAATGATGCACCATGTCAAAAAGCTGAAAATCATCTCAAACTGTTTTCTTGAATATAACAGTGTGTTAACAGTTTTTCATTGTTCTCCACAGTCACCACATCGCAATCTTATTAAGCATTCTATTACATACTCATGTGGTGGAACTGGGGATTCTTATCATGGATGTGTAGCCAACAAATCTGAAGTAACCATGTGATTATGTCATGCCAGTATGGAACAAAATTTCTGAGGAATGTTTCTAACATCTTGTTGAATCTATGCCACAAATAATTAAGGCAGTTCTGAAGGCAAAAGGGGTCCAACCCGGTACTAGCAAGGTGGACCCAAGATAGTTGCTGGAGAGTGTACATTGGGCAGCAGCGAATAAACCATCAAAATGCACAGAAAGACAGACTGATAAACTCTAAATATATAAATAGCACCACTGCAGCTACTGCAAAACTCTGCAGCAGACATGCTGCAGAGTTTTGTGCATGTCTGCTGACGGGGACCGGAAAGAGAGCTCACATCACCCCTATCCTAGAGTCTCTGGACTGGCTTCCAGTCCACTTCAGGGTTGATTTTAAGGTTCTTTTAGTGGTTTTTAAGACTCTTAATGGTCTTGGGCCTTCTTATCTTTTAGACTTTCTTAACTATTATAGGCCCCCCAGAGCCCTCAGGTCCTCTAATAGGCAAACATTTTGCACAAAGACTCACAGTGAGTCGTCTTTTAGTTTTTATGCTCCACATTTGTGGAACAGTCTGCCAGAAAACCTAAGGGCGGCTGAAACTGTTCAAGTTTTTTAAGGCTCAAGACCTATCTTTTTACCCAGGCTTTTAATTAGATGTGTTTCTTATGAAGTTCATTTATTAAAGTCATTTACTTTGCTTGTTTTATTTTATTACATACTCAATTATTTTACTATTACTTTTTATTCATGTTTTTTATGGTTTTATGTTTTTTATGTTTTTATGTTGTTTGTGGTTTTATGTTTTTTATGTTTTTTTTTAT
>JAOXYM010000004.1:15774760-15793966 GCA_028567055.1 Leptatherina wallacei | reverse complement strand
TTCAGGGATTTCTCAAATATGCATGAATGAGTGAAAGCAACCTGCGGGGCATGTTTTTGGGGAGGGAATGACCTGATAACATGATAAAAGGCTAAAAAAAAAAGAGTCAATTTTGCATGTTACCCCCCCTTTGTTTTATAAATACAGCCCATTATAAATCATATAGCAACATACATATCTGTTCTGTTTTCAAAGAGTACCAGGATCTTTTTGAGACTTGCTTCTTGCCTTTTCACTCATTTACTCAGCTTCAGTATAGAAAGAACAACACTCCCCCGAGTTTTTCATGTTTACTGGTCTTTCCTGTGCACGATCATCAAAGCAAGACAAATAGGCATTGCCTGGGCAGGGCTATCAAGACGTTTACTTGATGTTTGGAGTTTTCAGTAATTAAGTAGGCTCTGCGCCTTTTCATTTTGTTGTGTGGATTTCTGGCAGAGATTTCTTGAGATCATTGAATTGATAAAGACTGATGATGGAAAAGTGCTAAATTACTTTGAAAACAAGACATGGTCATAAAATGCGACCACAGTATTTACACATTTGGAGCTGTCAGGCAACCAGTGTGTCAGCAATAAAATTATTTAAAAAAGGTAAACAACATGAGTTTCCCAAAACTGTGAGTGGAAATCATCACTGTAATCATCATTTCCTGAGCCTGTTTACACTGAATGTTCCAGAAGAAGATAGGGTTGCTTTGACAATCAAAAATGTTAAAACTTTTAAAAACATCAGATGATTGTTTAGATTTCATAGATGGCTGTGCCAAGACAAAAATGGAGTGAAACAGACCATTTAATTAGTTCCCCAGCAAAAATGTATTTAGTATATACACATACTGTAGCTGTGTGTGCATTGCTGCCAAAAACTGTAGTTGTATCAACAAAGCACCAATGTGATGTATTTGAGTAAAATACTTGAGATTTGTAAAAACATATAAATGTTGTCTTTGCTGTATATATCAAAAACAATTGTAAGATACTGTGTAATTCTGTGAATAGGTATAGAATAGACTGGAGAGCAGAATATACCCCAAAGAATTTAAGATATAAAAATACAAGAATGAGTAGGAACTAGGAAAAACTAAGAAATAAATAAAAATCAAACAAAAAATGTTGTCTGATTTATATCTCACAATCTATTTTAAGTGTTTAGGACTAAACATTACTTAACTTAATTACACAACTTTACATTATGATTTAACTAAAGTATATAGAGAAGTGAACAAATCCATGCAAAGGTTTGAGCATAATTTTTTTTACTATTAATTCAGTAAGATGAAGGTGAACTAGAGCAGGATTAATGATAATACTGATAATTACTGTTCTGTTATTTTGTTTTCGCTCATTTTTTTGTTTTTGTGGATGAACTGCATATTTTTTAATTACTGGGAAATAGGGTACAGAAAATATTCAGTTGGGTTGTGTGTAAAGGAATGGGACAAGAACAAGTTAATACTTCGGACTACTTATTTTTAAACATGTGAGGAGAAGGAAATGCAAATGTATTCGTATAAAAAATGTTGTTAATGTTGGAACACGTTTAAAAATTAACCATAAAACGCTTTTTAAAAAATCCCTAAAAATCTCAGAATCTCAAATCAATTACATCAAAAGGGGGCAAGTTCAAGTCTTTGCTTCCTTTTTTTTCTTGAAACATTGTTTCGATATTCTTTAGCTCACACGGACATGTTGATGGGTGGTACAATGTACAAACAACAGCTTCAAACATACATACACATGACATCACATAAGGCTACATAAAGTATCAGGATATCTAAAATATGATTACATGCAGCCATCATCATTCAAATAAATTACTATCATCCACTAACTGCTGAGATTACTATAGATTCACAATAGTTTTGTTATTGTTTCATTTTAGAAGTTAATTTCAGCCTTCAGAGTTTTACCCAGACATTTAACATTGGACTCAACAATCGAATGTTAAATCTCAAATAAACAACTCAAAAATAGTTGTTAGCTCATTGTTTGATGTAAGATATATAAAGTCAAATTGTTCTCGGTTGTCTTTGTAAGTCTGGTTTACAATTGACATTATCATTTCAAAATACTCTCAAACTCATAAATCTCTTGCATCACATAGTTCATTTGAACAAAATTTGATTTTATACCATCATGTTGAACTAGCAACATCAAAAAATCTATACGCTGATTCCAGTCATAGACACAACATAGTCATCATAAACAAGAAAAAGTCTGGATCAATACTTGTGAAATAATCTTGCCTTACCTTTGTTGCCATACAAGACTTGTTGTCGTATATTTATTTATTTATCTATGAAACATGTTAAGATACATTGAGGCTATGAGGAAAAGATCTGTGGAGCTGCTGGATGATAGGCTTCCTGTGGTCAGGGACCCTCAGAAGAGAATGGATTACATGTTTAGAAGTCTTGGATCACAGTACAGCCTGCAGCCATATACCTCCATCTCCATCAACTGTGATAGCCCTGGCAGCCAAGCTAATGACCTGAGCTGGCAATATCTTAGCTCAAACAGGCTTTAGCCATCAATAAGTCTAACCCGAGGATGGACTTAAAACTTCATACCAGCAGGAGGTCTGGTTTTAATCTTGTTTTTTTCTCTCTTTTTTTTTATTATTTTCATTTCTTATAGCAGACAGTGATAGAATGTGGGTTTAAACTCAAGTCAGAAGTATTTACTTTCCAAACTGAGGGGAGCAAAAACACTGAACAACATTAGTATTTAAAACAGTTCATGAACAAGGTTGTTACCATGATATTAAGCTCTTTTGTTCAAGCCCAGATGAAAAAGACTACATAGGATGCGAGTTTTATGGTTTTAGAAAAACAAGATAGGTGCAATTTTAACACTGACTGTTTTTGTTAAGAGCTATATTTTCATATTGAACAATTAGAGCTCTTCAACATTTTGGATCTCTGAAAAAGAGATTCTTACATATTAAACAAAAGAACAATGCCATGAATAAAATGTCCACATTAATCCTCTGCAGACGGCCTCTGGGAACCTTTTTTAGACTACTACTGCAGCTCAAGTGATGCAGATGGAGTTGAGGTCTAACTCAA
This sequence comes from Leptatherina wallacei, assembly GCA_028567055.1. NCBI lineage: Eukaryota > Metazoa > Chordata > Actinopteri > Atheriniformes > Atherinidae > Leptatherina > Leptatherina wallacei. The sequence continues at coordinate 15,790,896 of JAOXYM010000004.1, read as the reverse complement.
TGACTTGGCAATTGCAGAATATTCCATGCCTTATCTTCTAAAACTTTGGTGTTGGCCTTTCCAGTCATGTTTGCTGAATCTGAGTGGACTGTAAATTCCCACAAACCTCAGATTTCATCAGGCTACTTCTATTTTCTGTAAAATGATCTATAAACATGACTCATTTAATGGCAGGAAACCATGCAATCAACATACATTACAGATCATGCTGCTTGCTGTGGATAATTAACTGTTCTAAACCATTTTGTATACTGTTTTCTTCCTGTCATTCTGGTGCTAGTTTCATCTGTCCAAACGATACTGTTCCAGAATCAAGCAGTCTTTTTTAACACTTCAATGTCCTGCTCAGCCATCAATATGTAACACTGATATTCAACAATATGAATCAGTAATAACACTATTTTTTTTTTTTTAAATATCTCACAGATTAAGTTACTCATGCATTTTGTTAGATGTGGATGTAAGAAACTTTTATTTATTTTATTGCTCAATAGTGCTTTTCTATATGAATAGAAATTATTCATTTTTTACAGCGTTTTTTTTTTCAGGGTTCAATTTGAGGCCCTCTAATATTATTTGGGTCAAATTATGTTCAAATCTGTTTTCACTGAAGGTTCTCAACATTTTCCCTCAGAGCTTCATAAACATTAGAGTTGTGGCACCCTATCCCAAACATGGGAGCTTGCTTGACTATTATCTGTCATTTCTACTTTTCCAGTGAAACTCTCTAAATCAAAGTTAAATTTGCTATTCATGCATATTCATTAAATGTTCATGAAGTTTGTTTGTGTGTAATTATGAAACATTTCTGATTCTCATAATTAATCAACGATAAAATCAGTACAATCTGATCTAAGGTGCAGAGTTTCATAGACAGAGGGCTGCTGCTCAGTGACATTGCATCAAAACAATGCCGATCTATTGCAGTATTATATTTTATTTAACTTTTATTTATACAGTACAGTATCAAAGATAAACATACTTTATTAGGAAGAATTCATTGACAAAAGGAGAGATGTTGCAACTCACAACTATTTTCTTTTCGACACGCAATTATTAGCTTTTCCTACTCAGCACCCACTCGTTCCAGCAAGGAGTAAGAGAGGAGTCAGCTTATTCTGAATTACTGAACATTGCCATGGTTGGTATCTCGAGTGAAACATAAAGACAGCACCCATGAAAGGACCTGACATGACCTCTAGCATGTTGCAAATGTGAAGCTAGAGCGCTGCCTCAATGCTTCATGTGGTGTGAGGGTCCATGGTTGACATGAGTCTGGGTTTAACATTTGGCATGATTGCTTCTGAGCTGTTGTGTCGTCCCCCATACCTCCCATCCCCCCAAAAAACCCAATTCCCAGAGAGAACTCATGCAGTCTCATGAAACATGTCCAGGAAAAACAGTCACCCTGTGACCTGCAGAAACTGACAGTGTGGGCCTCTAAATCCTCCAGGGAGATCCCCTGTACCAGGCATGAGGTAATTTAATTACTTTAGGAAAACATTGTGTGTGTGTGTGTGTGTGTGTGTGTGTGTGTGTGTGGGGGGGTGGGGGGTATGTTTGTGTGTGTGTAAGAATAGCTAGATGTTTTTTTGCTTCCCTTGCTTGGCTTAATTGTGTGTATAAGCCAAGTGACCTTTTTAAACCTCGTGTTTTGTGTGTGTGTCTTTCATGTGTCTTTTAATTTCCCAATAATCCAGTAGAACATATAAATTATGGTTACAGGAGGAAGACTGGAGTGAATCTAATAGGATGGTGTAGATGGAAAAGAGAGGATCTGTATGGGTGGGTTTTGTGTGTGTGTGCGTGCGTGTGTGTGTGCGTGTAGTAGTAGTTGGCCTGTGGTTACAGTGCAAAGACAATTTTCAGAAAAAGGAAACAGATTATTTCTTATTTAACTTGACTAAAATCCAATTCTCATTCGCACGTTTTCTCTGTTTTTTCACTGTATGACTTTATCAAACATTGCATGTGAAAGTATCTTTAAAAATTCTGTGGCCTCTTTGAGAGTATCTGGTCAAGAAAGGGTCCAGACAGAGGGGGGGATGTCATGCAGTAAAGGGCCCAAACCTGGGTTAGTTGCACCAAGGAGCTGTAGCATCTAAATACAGTTGAGCTACATACCACCTCGTGTGTAGACTCTGACTTATGTTTCATAAAAAAAATTTGAAAGTCAAGGCACACACAATGATAGGATGATTAAGACCCTATCAAACCAAATATTCAAAGCAATAGCAATAATGATTGGCCTTTGGTATGCCTCATATCAAATTTGTTTTTTAAATCCCAATGAGTCTTAATTATATGTCAAATTGATTTTCAAATAAGAAGTGAAACAATTTTCCCTCTAAATTGTCCTCGAAGTACACTGTGATTGATCTGTTCCCTTTATTTGCAGACTCTCTTTGTACTAAGCAATAAACTCTGACAGTCCTTAGGTAATTTAGAAGAGTGATTCTTAACAAAGAAATTCAAGAAAAAAAGAAAAAATGTCAATAACAATTTAATAAAACTTTGATTTACATTTAAAAAAGTTGAATAAATGTGCGTACTAGTCAGTCATCATGATATTGATTGATTATATACAGTGATCCATAAAACTTGTAAACTGACACATGCAGAAGAGTATGAATATGATAAAGTGTCAGTTGGTCACTTCTAGCCATGAGCATACAATTCCCAGTATTGTTCTTGCAAGTGAGGCTCCAGCTCTGGGGAACATACTTTTATGTTAATACATATTACAGACAAGGCTTGTGTTCCAAAATAATTAGCTCTTTTTTTTTTTTTTTTTTTACCCTTTACTGAAAAAATATGTTAATTAACCTTAAACCCTAATGCATCTTGCCTTTGGGATTACTCCTGTATTGTATAATCAAAAACATCTCAGAGCTTTAATAGTCCCCTGACCATACATATGGTAGGAATTATAGGCTTTGAGCTTGGTCAGAGAAAATAAGGATTAAAGATAAAACATCAAGTGGGAAGAGATTGCTTACCACTGGTGTGCCTGGAATGAAAACAGGCAAATACAATTCACTGTAATCTGCTTTTCAAAGAGCTGCATTTGTTCTTAAACATGAATATAGCTGATATATGATGAATTTCTTTTTTCTTTTACTGCTGTAAAATGCTGACGTTTTGGAAGTGTCTGTGGTGACCTTCTCTGGTGCTATATTTTATTTGGCTGCGATTAGTTTATTTTCTCATACAGACACTGATTACTTCAATCAAACCAGTATTTGCAGCACATGTCTGCAGAAGTTGCAGTTATATTACATTTGAAAAAGCCGTTTAATGACATGACCAAGTATGAAAATGCTGGCTACCCCACTGTCTGTGAAGATAAATGTGCATCAAAGGAACTGAAGGGAGAAGCAGAAAATTGACAGCACAGTATGTCCTGCCATCTGAAACTAATTTACTTTTGCCAAAAAAGCCCCTTTGAGAGAAGAGAAAACATAAGGTCATACTCCATGTTCTTCCCAAAAACTGTATAGAAGCAGAAACAATTAATTAGTTATCTAGTGTTTATTTAAAGATGTCCATGACTAAGAGAGACAGCAAAAGAGGCTGATTACATAACAGTGTTAGAATATTGTATGTTGATATGAGTATCTAATAGATTTTTTATTTGAACCCTTTCTTCGATGAAATTCACAAAGGGTGAACAGCTGATGTGTAATATGATTATTATACGGAGACGGATACATTTAAATGAGGTAGAGCTAAAAGAACAAGTATATTTCAAAAAATGTTGTCACATTTATTTAAGTGCTTTGCTGCAGTTGTGTAACTGTACTTTAGGTAATCCGTTTAAAACAACTTGTTCTCCTCTTTGATGCCATGAAAATTTAGAGCAGCAAAGCTTCAGATGTACTGTGAGATTTTGGAAATACTCTTGTGTTGTGTACTGTTGTTGGCAATGAAATATGGAGACAAGACTTTAAGTAAAAAGGCATGTTTGGAGAGCAGTTAAAGACATGCGTGAGAAATTTCTAACCCTTCATAGAGTTCAGTGGGCTTTGGCTCACTGCCTAGAATCATTAGGCTGTGGCTGGTGGTTAGAGCCATTTTTAAATTCACTATAGGAAAGGATAGTCCTATATAAAAGATAAAGGGAAATAACTTAAGGAATTACATAAGTAAAGGTGATATCAACATCAAAAGCTGGCTTTAAATCAGAATTGTATAACAACCACAACATTTTTGGCCTTTGACTTGTCAAATGAAACAAAGGATGGTTGTTACCGAGAAGATGAAAGAAATGTTGGAAAAACAAACAAATTTTATGGAGCAGATAATATTATATAATTTTTTCTGCCATGTTATTAATTTTGTGCCCCCTGTGGCGTGCCCTGAGCCCCAACTTGGAAATAAGCCCAGATTTTACTAGTCTTAAAAAAAATTTTTTTTTCATGTAATTCAAATTTTACTTTCCACAGATCTGTTGAAAAAGGCTTAATTTGCAGCCTTTTTTTGTTAAATCTATTAAATCTTTCCCTAAAAGAAAATATAAAATCACCATTTAGTTTTTGAAAGAAATTGTGAATGGATAAAAAACAAAACAAAACACAAAAAAGGAAAAAAAATACTGTGTTTTAAGGAAATGACCACTAGATGTCATAGTTGTGTGGTTTTCTGCAACTTTGCACAGAAACATTAAATATCAGTGCATATTTTATATTACACAGAAAATGACACTGATCTAACAGTTGGTGAGATGGACTTTTTGTACCTTTGTTAGCTGCACTGCAAAATACAGACATTCCTGTGTTACACTTATTACGTGCATATGTTTATTTAAACTTATGCAGTTTGTCATTTGCAAAAATAACCACATGGCCATGTGCTATTAAAGCAATTTATTCAATACAAATCCATATTTCTGAGAAGTACAAATTTATTTTACCTGTTTTGTAAGCTTAAGAAATATATGTCATGGTCTGACTGTCCAGTATATTCCGAAAATATCAACAACTGTAATCTTCAACCATTCATAGGAATGAGAAAAACATTAGATTGATGTAAAAGATTGTTGTAAACGAACTAACATGCGATCATTCAAACTTGTGTCCTGCATGAACGCTGAAAAAAAGTCTACCTCTTATATTTCACTTTCCTCCTTCACAGTCAGAACAAAGCAGGATATCTGCCCCCACATGGGCTACAGCCCCCCCCCTCAGTTTCTTCTCTCCCTGCATTTCTCTCACTGTTCATCTCTCCATCTTTCCAATTCAAGTCAGACAGATGCCTCTCCGGAACTTCAGAGCCGTGGAGTGGAAGTGATGAAAGCCACAAGCCGGGTCCCACTGCAAGACCCCAGCTCCTCGTCTGCCAGCGCAAACTCCCTCATTTAGAAGCACATCCTGGAACTGAGGCTGCTTTTTAATTAAAGCCTTGGTGGATTGGGTGAGACCCAGTAGAGGTTGCGAGAGAAACTTTAAAGTTGCACTTGACAGGTATATTTAAGTTCACCAAGTTTGACCAGATGGAGCATGTATATTGTATAAGTCTTTGAATATGGTGGTGGTAGGGTGGAAAGAAATATATCAAACAAGCAAAAATGAAAAAAATAAAAAAAACATGGAGTGGTAAGAGGAAAAAAGGAAGAGTGGCAGGGTGGGTGCTAGTTGATGGATGCAGACATGTGTGGGGAGGGGTGGGTATAGGGTGCCAAGAGCAACCACATGGAGAAAGCAAAGTACAGCCTTCTGGATGGAGCTTAGATTTTTCGGCAAGGGGCATATCAGGAATTAATTCATTAAGACCAGCAGTCTTTCTCTGGCAATGGATGAAATAAGACATCTGAAAGGCTTAATTGTTAATATTCATCAATATGTCTTATTATTTAATGAAAAGTGAAAAATGTATCATGATCTTCTCTGTAGACAGATATGGATGTGTCCCTCAGAGAGGACACTTCTAACATGTCTTTTTATGATTCATTAATCTCTTCTCTAATCAACAGCATCACAACATCGGACAAACAAACACGGCTAAGCCGACTGATCAAAAAATAAGAAAAATAAAAAAAAACAGCATGCAGTATTGAACTGCACTCCCTTTGCAAAATCATCCTTGGGAGACACATATGTTGAGTGGCTGTGCTTTGAAGAAAACCTTGCTGTATGTGAATGATGTTTGTCCAAAATGAAGTTTTCAGGGAGTCAAAGTCTTTCTGCTGGAGCTATTTGTTTCAAAGAAAATATTGCATAAAAATGTTGAGGAGAGTTTTGATGCTTTCTGCTTTTATATCATTTACAAGGAAATGGTTCATACATTTGCTTAAGTAAGTTAAGTAAGTGATTTTAGAAATGCATGTCTGTCCAGTCTGTCCAGGTGTGTACTCTAAATGCAGAAAATTGAAGTATTTGCTCCCTCTAGTGAACAAACTTGGAAACAGCAAACTGGACAACTGATGAAGAAAGGATCATTTCACATCAGTAGAGAAAGACCAGGCAGTCTTTTTCATGTTGGTTTTTATTTAACGTGCAAATGAATATTTTAAGTGAAGTAATTTCTACACAATGAAATAAGGATCTAATTATACAATATTAAAATAAACTGTATTTAGTAACATCAAATACAAAAACATAGCTAACTCTAAAAACCCTTCAGCCTGATAACATTTTGAATCTTCAGAACTCAGTTGGTCAGCATATCCCAAAACAGAACATTTCTTTCCCTCTGGTCGTGAGCCAGCACTTGCACTTTGGTTTCATCATGCTACTGGACATAAGTAAATGGAAAATTCTGAACTGTATCAACATGTAACTTTGTAACTTTGATAGCTGATACATCCTGAAGATAGAAACATGTATAGGTTAGTACACTTAAATTCTTTGTTTCTATTTGTATTCCTTTTTGTTTGTTTTCTTTTGTTCACATGCCTTTACAGATTTCACTTGACAATACTCAGCTTAAGATACAGTACTTATCGTCTTCATGTTATGCTTCCTGTTGAAATAATGTTAAAGTGAAAGGAATGAAATAACCTATTTATTACTGACCGCAGATATCAAACACATACAGTATGTATACCTTCTGTTCAGTCTATCTTTCTCATAGATGGTAGTTCAGTGAGCAGTTAAGATTTAAAAGCACTGGGCATCCCTCTTTTGCTTCTGTGAATTAATAATCAAAGAAGAGAGTAGAAGGAGTAAGGCCCTCAAAAATCAATGGGCCCATCAACAAGCATGGATGTTGTGTGCCTTCATCCACCTGGGTGACTGTGTGTGTGTGTGTGTGTGTGTGTGTGTGTGTGTGTGTGTGGGGGGTGGGGGGGGGGGGGGGGGGGGTTGTGTGTAGGTGGTGTGTGTGTGTGTGCTCCTATGCCTATGCCCATAAATGTAATAGAACAACTATAACAGCAAAGCTCCTGCACAAACTGAAGCAATCATTCGAGCAGGTGTACATCTAAATCACTGGCAAACACAGAACTGATTTATCTTGTGTAGTGATGAAGGGATCTTTTGGGTTTACTCCTTCTAAACACCAGTTGTCTCTTCCAATCAGTGTGGTCATGTCTGCATTATTGATATAGTAGGGGCCTGAAGGGCCCAGGCACAGATGATGCACAGGCATTGTTCTCCTGCTGGTCTGGGGAGAGTCAGGTTCTTGGGAGGGCTCAAAGGTAAGCTGTTAGGACAAAACTAAAATTTAGCTTTTACAGAAAATAAATGGGAGAAAGGGCTCTCTCGGGAGAATGGATGGTCAGGGATAACACCAGTATTCTTAACCTTTTCATGTCCTGCTTAAGAGTTTGGTAGAGCAAATTTTTCATTATATCTCAAATGAAAATTTGTGGAACAAAACTTTACTGAGTCATCTTTATCTCTACTTGTTTAGGTAATGGGTTCTATTCTAAAAGTGAGTATATTGTATGTCATTGTTTTGTTGCATTCAAAATAAGTGACACCTAAACAATTTGTTTAAAAAAATGTCCCAAGGAATTCCTTTGTTCTTATCTCAGTGCAGACATGAAAGCATTAAAACCTTTAGCAGGAATATATGCAGATGTTAAAAGGGACAATGCTAGTTAAAGGATTACAAGAAATTAATTTTTGATGAAAAACTGAAGGTTTTATCCTATTTTTTGAGACCATTTTAGTATCAATTCCTCAGTCAAGGCAAGAGCCAAGGCTGAGGTTTGTGATTCTTATTTTTTTATGTGTTTGAGATTCAGCTCAAACACAACTATCAAGCAAAATTCCATGAAGGGGCAGTGAAGGGGTAGAATGTGAGTAGAAGAATAATTCTGATGTGGATTTATGTTTCTTTCTTTATAATTCTAAAATAGAGCATTTTCACTAACATTGCAAGAGAATGATGTCTAGAATGTCCATCAGAATAAATAGGAGCTGTAGATTGCATCATATGCTGTCTATTTTTTTTATCTGTTTATCAAACACTGAAGAACACTCAAATTGATCAAAAATAATTTACTTGAGTGAAGCCAAGCATCAACAATGAGTGGATAAATGTTTAAAAAAAGATAGTTTTTGTTTAAAACATCATAAGTATTTGATTCCAGCTTTTATCAATCTTATTAGCCTATGAATACAAAAAATTATTTGTAAATAAAAAGATTAAATTGTAGTTAAAACAAATCATGGTTATAGTCAAGGGTTTTTACAACATCATCAAAACTGGTATCGTTTGATAAGGTTTTATACTCTTAAAAGACAAAGGCATCAAAAATTATTTTTGAAAGGTTGTGCTGATTAAGAATTTTAATCACAAAACAGAAATCACAAAAAAGAGCATTAGTTCATTTTAGTCCTTTTAGCATTTGACCCCTGTAGGGATTGTGCAGTTTTTTCTGCCAAGTGGATAACTTAACATCCCATTGTTTTAAAAAGTAAATAGATAAAATCAGAATTTTCTCTTCTTTCGTAATCCCTCAGACTTTCAGTCCGTACGTTTTAGATTGAATGAAAAACAGTATAAATTACATGTTGTACTAGTAATTGGTAAAATGATCTTGCTTCATGGTCACAGTGTGTTCACTTTTAATCAATCTAGGGTTAAAAGATAGATTTGATTAAATAAATTGCAGTGTATCCTTTTGAAATAAATAGCCTTCATTTGAAAAAAACGTCTCCCTTCATTAGACTTTATATACAAACAGGAAATGTTTAAACGAGGAGACATTAAGTAAATATAGATTAATTTTCAAAAAAGGTATTTGTTTCCCCTCATTAATAGAATGAAATGGAGTCATTTAATATGGAAAATATTGATTCAGCAAAACAGCAACACATAAAAATCATAAGAGAAATCAAATCCCTAGTGATTTTACATGACTAAAAAAACAAAACAAACTAGCTATGTAAAACACATCCTTTTCCCAAAATGTCTAATTATCTTAAACAATTTTTCTCAAAATAATCAATTGTAATTTGAGAATCTTTTCTTTTACTGATTTGAAATATAAAAACCAAATTTTTCATATTGGTTTTAAATTGGTGTCAGAAAATGAAACAGTTCATGATGACCATAATGAATCAAGTTCAGATCTTAATATTTTAGGATATAGGGCAATATCTATTCACATCTGTCATAAAAGAATTGGGAATATGGTTTACCTCGATGTGTTTTGATTTATTCTGCAGGCCCTGAGGTTATACCAGTGAATTAGAGAGCGTCAATAAGGAAAGACCATCTCCCTTATCCCAAAAGTGATAATTACCCACATCACTATTGATCTGACTATTGATGCATTACTAATTGTTTCTTGCAGTTATTTATTTAATTTAGTCTGAGGCCACACGATGAAGATGACCTTGTGCAGTAGGAAATATAAGGGTTGTTCAGTAGAGAAAAAAACCTACATTAAGATTTCACTTTATATATCAAAATAGAAAGGACTTTTTGTTTTTTCTTTTTTTCTGTCCAAAAAACAGAAGTCAGTTATGATCTCATGGGGGTGAAGAGCTCAGGTAGAATGGCAATGTGAGTTGCAACAGCTATGGACATTACTGTGGTTTTTCACTCCAGTGCAGCCTTGAAGAGCGATCTTCTTGAAAGTCTCGATGGACTTTGCCGAAGGTTCAAGATAGCATCATATTGATCAACTTCAACACTACATTATCAGAGATATAGAATAATAATGAAGATTATTCATCATTAAGGCTGTATTGGATTTAACACATCAAAAATGTATTCATAGGTCTTAAATTAGTTTCTCTACACGTTGGTCCAAACAGAAACTCAAGGTCTTGCTCCTTGAGTGTGTAATTATATTTGGGATGAATAATGAAGCAGGAGATTTTGCAATGCTGTTAGAATTTAATCTTTACTTTTTGTGGCAAAAATCATAATACATGTTAAAAGTCTGTACAAACACATTTAGCTTATATATTTATAAGAAAAACCTCCTTCTGTATTAATGGCATTTTCACTGAATTGTTTCCTTTAAAATGAGGATTATATCAGTCATTCAGTTCAATGTTTTGCATGGTTGCATAGTTAATATAAAGACTTGATACAGTAACATTATATGCCTATTGAAGTATACATTTTTATGACTTTGTTCTGTGGAATGTAACATGTTAGAGGATCATGTAGGTGCATGTAATACATATTGAACTGCTTTTACAATCTTCAGCATAAAGATATAAAGTCAGTAAAATGACGTCTTTTTTTGGACAACTTTAGGACACCATTAATTAATTCCACTATCAAATGTCAAATCACACCATAAAAGAAGGGGGACAAATACTTGAAAAGAACAAAAAATGCAAGAAATATTTAGAAAAACTATTCCTGTGTTAAGCTAATCTGGTGGCAATGCCTACTTATATGGCTGATTTGTTAACTGTAGACTTTTAATTTCTATGTTAAATATAATGTGAAATGTATTTTACATTCATGCATCATGCCATGGAGATAATTTTCACCTTTCAGAAAAGATAATGGTGTGAAATAAAACATTCCTGATTTTTAACTTTTCTTAGTTGCTTTTAACCACAGGGATGATTAAGTGAAGGTGGTAAGGGTAGCAACAATAAAAAGTTACCTTCTGAAATAGCACTAAAATAACAAGAGATAGCTCTGTCTTTGTGTTTTCCCTGGTTTCTGATGTCATGATTTACAAATGTCATATTCAATTTGTAAGAAATCCTATTGTTTGTCCTGTTTTTCAGTTCTGGGCTACAAAACAAAATGTCCAACAAATATTTTTTGTGACATTTAAAGCTAAAAATGTGTGCCAAATGAAACGTGTACAAGTGTGACCACAGTGACCATGTGCATGGGAAGTGTTCGCCCAGGGACACAGCTGGCCCATGCCAAGACATCTGGTTCCTGTCACAGCATTTTGTGTGTGCCTGAGCTCTTCATTTGTGTAATATGCCCAGGTCTGCCCACCCATCAGGTTCCTGTTTAGACCTTTACTCAGAGCTGTAACTGAACATTGGCTAAGGCCATGTAGGAGTCTAATGCAAGGAGTGTGTCAGGCTTGTGCCCCAGCATGGTGGTATGAGGTCCTTGACGAGAGGCAGACTCTCTTAACACATCACGTTTTTGGATTTCATCCAAGAGTGAGGTGATGATGTGAGTAGATACGACATCATTGGCCTGAGGATGAGTCTGCCTGACGGGTGACCTCTGTAGCTTCCCCCCACACAACCCACAGCAGAAGCTCATCTAATGAAGGATTGTTTTGACACAACAGCAGGTGAGGAATTGAGGCTTTTATTGTACACATACACACATGCACATATTTACAATGGATGTCTGTGGTTGGTGATTTGAGGGTAATTACAGGGTATTTACTTTCTCCTGCTCTTCCCTCTGTCTCTCCCTCCAACTCCCGCCTCTCCATATTGTGAAGCTGAGCCTCTAGCAGTGTAGTGCTGAAGGTGTGTTTGTGCTGTTATGCCCTCTGGCTTGGCTGCCAGCTTACTCCCACTGATCTGAGCCAGAAGGCAGACTGCCGAGGAATACCGATCACCTTGCCCAGACCAAATCCTTTGAGCTCTCTCTGGCATCTTTCCCCCTTCTGCCAGTTTCCTCCTCTGCTACTCTCTTTCCCCTTCTGAAGTTGACAACAAAGACATCCTCAGGGTCCTCCTTGATGTGAGACCCACTCTTGATCTTTTTTCCCTATGTTTTTGTACCTTATAGTTGCACTACTTTCATATTCCACTAGCACAATATTTACACACCTGAAGACAAAGAAACAGGGGTCTTTTCATGTAGAAACCCCTGCCAACATGTTAATCTCCTGAAGACCTGTAGCGGTTGTGTTGTCCTAACAAAGGCAGGACATTAAGACGTACTTGCCTGATTCTATAATAAAACATCTATCTATCTATCTATCTATCTATCTATCTATCTATCTATCTATCTATCTATCTATCTATCTATCTATCTANNNNTATCTATCTATCTATCTATCTATCTATCTATCTATCTATCTATCTATCTATCTATCTATCTATATATCTATCTATCTCTGTGAAATGTATATCTCTGTCAGTACTAGAATCCATGCACTTTTATTGGTGCACAATAAGACTCACTTCTCTGTACATCGCTCTTCTGCTTTTCTTCTTACCCTAACTCACCCACCAAGCCCCTTACACCCCACCACTACCAACCCCCAGCCTCCATGAAGTGAAATCTCTGTAGAGCTAATTAGTGGTGGAATGGAGTCCAGGAACAGCCAACGGAGCTGAAGAAAGGAGATTGGCGCTGGTGCTTGCTTTAACGGTCAGGGCCTGACAGAAGGGTGACAGTGAGTGGAAGCAATCCACCAGCTCACAACTGACACAGACAATAAAGTGAGTCTCTGTCTAACAGAGAAAAAGAGTGACAGACAGACAGGTGATGTAACGTGAGCCTCTAGGGGCTGACCTCTGGCTTGCTGCAGTCCCAGCCATAAAGGGAAGTTTCACTGAGGTAAAGAGGTGTGTTTGCTGACCATCTGAACTGATAATGTGTTAAATCTAATGAATGTTTAGAAATCTTGCTTATACGGTACAGGAAATTGGAAACTGGAAATTTACTTTTTTTTGTTTCCCAGTTCTGAATGCTAAATAAAAACAAGAAGCAACACAAAAACAGACTTTTATACAGTTTACAATGACATTCCATTCATTTTAGCTATCCATCCATCCATTTTCTATATCTGCTTATACCAATGCTGGGTAGCGAGGTCAGGAGCCTATCCCAGCAGCTACTGGGAGAGAGACAGGGTACAGACTGTACAAGTTGCCAGTCCATCGCAGGGCCATTTTTCAGCTGTACTAGCTTTAAAATGAGAATTTTCACGGGATAATTTTTTGAAAATACATTGTCTTTGCTTGCTGTTTGTTCTACATGTCTAGTGTATGCCAATGGCCTATGAAGGTCAAATGCTCTTTGTACGTCATAAGGAAAATTACCATTTGAAAAATAAGTCAATGAAATGCAGCTCCATTACTCTGAATATGTAAAATCCCTTATTGTTATTGTGGGTCAGAAAACAAAATTATGTGGTACACTTCTCAGCTAGAAAAGGATGATCAATTACTTTTAATTTGTATACATCAACTACAAAAGACTAAAGAGGCTGAAGGGGGTTAGAGATACCACTACATGTGCAGTCCTTGATAATAATGTAGAATTTCCTGTATGTCCACCATGTCTTATCTTATAATGTGCTCCTTGCAGTTGGCATGGAGTCAGCCAACTGCCAACTGCATATCTTAATGAATGAAATGGTTTGTGTCATACAACAACCTGAGTCGTCCCAGAAACCACAGAAAGGCGTGGGCACTCAGAAAGAATTCTTAGGAAGTGATCGGATGAAGCATTTATCATCTTTCTGTAATGAGCATACTTCAATGAATAAGATTAAGTAGAACCAGTCTGTGAATACAAGCTGCTGATTGCCATTTCACAAAAACCTTCCCATAGCTACCAGTATAAGATGCTCATTCATCCAAAACTTTTTTTAGCTTGGAGCCTGGCAATATAACAGTTTGAGGAAGATGCAGACATCCCCTCACTAAGCAGGTGCTTAGCTTCATACACAGACTCAAACTTGTAGATACACCATGATGCCATTTATCTATTGTATTTCATTGTTTTTTGTTGATGTATTGATCCACTAAAGATTGATTCTATTTAGTTGGTTAGTACGTTGAGTTTATTTCAGTATATCTGTCTCTCTGAGATGATTTTGGAGATCAGCACAGTCATGGAGGCATGCCCATGAGTGTTGCTGACAAGGGCCCGGTGTGCTTAACGGACGTGTATAAAGTACTAGAGACCAAGACTCAAGTAAAATTACAAGTAGTCAATTGAATAAGTTACTTGAGTAGAAGTTGAAGTGTTCTTGAAGCACCCTACTTAAGTGGAAGTACTAAAGTATTCAACATTTTTTGTACTTACGTGTTGCAAGTTTATTTTAAAATTTTCTACTCAAGTACTGAAAGTAAAAGTAGAAGTGGCCCAATGTGTCATTTAGTTATTTAAGACAACTGTCAACTTTGAATGTATTGTTTAGAATTAAACATTTTGGGGGGAGAATTAATGGAATGGACTTTTGCCTCGGACAGATGACTTTTCATGGCTATGCTCACCATCTGATGCATAAATTATAAATAAAAAGCAGCTCATTTTTTTCACATACAATATTTTACTTCTACAGACATGTAGGCTACAGTGATAATTTTCTTTATTTGTAATATTATTTCACTTTTACTTTAGTTTATTTCTATCTATTCTATAGAAATATAAGATAATATGTTTTTAAATTTATGTAATATAAATTTTCTATTGAAAAATATAGTTGTGTTATTTTCTTGTCATGTTTATCACTGAGGCAAACTTGGTAATTACAATGTATGGATATATTTAAGATTTTATAATATATTTATTTATTCTACAGTGAGTGGCAGTATATTGGATGATTCAAAAATGTCCAATGAAGTGACTCATTTGCAAATATTATCCATACCCGTGCCACACTGGAGACTGGAATTACAAGCCCCACTTAAGCCAAAGTTTTAAATTAAGGAATATTTCACTTATGAAGTGATCAGAAGCAGGCAAGACTCTTTGAACGAGGGGTTTCCTGATCCCGCAATGTGCTCTTCAGCAGGAAGAAAACCCGCAGCGCAGCTGCACCGCTCACAGACGCGCTCCAAGACAAGCTGCTTCCACCCACCAAGTGGTCGGGCGTGTGAATTGCAATCTGTCAAAGCCATGGCGTTCAGATTTTCCATCACCGTTTTAAAAAATTCAACGATGGAAAATATGCGGATAATGCGACCCCTGGTAACAAGTAACAACTCAGCACATTAAAAATATATCGGAGTAAAAGTATCAAATTTATCCAAAATAGGTAGAGGAGTAAAAGTGGAAGTAGTACAAAAAGATAATACTCCAATAAAGTTCAGATACCACATTTTACTACTTAAGAACAGGAGTGAAGTAGTTCTACTTCGGTACTATACATCTTTGGTGCTTAATAAGACTGGCTGGTACTAGCCAAATGACCTGAGAAAAAGGGAAAGATTGGAGAGGACATAGAGTTAGCTTTTTTACTTTATTATTATTGGTTGTTTAGCTGGTTTAAGTAAACGGTTATGGTGTAATGTAATTGAGTCTTTTTCTGGAGAGTGTTTGGAGCTAGTTTGTATATGTTTTTAAGGGTGTTTGGTACTGAATGGTTGTGGCCATAGTATTTATACAGTTTATTTGGTGAGGAATATGGATTGTAAAAGGGAAATATGCATGATGTAAAGGTAACAAGAAAAGTTAGTTAAAAAAAAAGAAACAGATCTCTGCCAATATAGGAGTCCCATGCTTTTTTTCTTTGGTTGCACACCATGGTGAACGTTGCCATTCTGCATTCCGAAAGGTGTCATCTCCTGTTTAAACCTTACAAAGAGCAATCCAGCTTCCCAAAGCATAGGAGTTGTTCAGAGTAACAGCCAATTAAATGCAGCACCTACAATTTAAAAAAGCCACTGAGTAACTTTTTTTGTTGTTAAAATAAAGGATAAGAGTTACTGATACTAGCATCGGAAATACTTACAGATCCTGACCAAATTTTTTTTTATTTCTCCATGGAGATCAATAAAGTATCTATCTATCTATCTATCTATCTATCTATCTATCTATCTATCTATCTATCT
>JAOXYM010000004.1:15737517-15764253 GCA_028567055.1 Leptatherina wallacei | reverse complement strand
GCTGGGATAGGCTCCAGCCCACCCGCGACCCTGCGTGGATTAAGCGGTACAGAAAATGGATGGATGGATGGATAATAAAGTGGTTATGGACAAAATAAAATCCCAGATTTAATAGTAGCTGATGTATATTTTATAGGATGATATTATTGGTTGAACTGTCCTGTATCATAATAAAACTATTCTACAACATAGTGACTGTTAATAATTAAATAATATAATCAGATAATTAGTTGAATGTCTCCAAACTTTCACCACATCTGTGCTAATTTGAGAAACCCATATTTTCTTGTATTTTTTCAACAGAAGTGCAGAACCACTGGCTTAAAGGCTAGATTAAAGGATAATGTTATATTAGCAGCAACCTTGTGTCTCAAGGATGACATAGTCACATGTTCTTGCAGATGACTGCAAGGAATGACCAAACATTTTGAAGGAAAAGCTATCTGTGAAGGTGGCCCCACCAAAAGAAGTATGTTGCAATAATTCTGGTTGAACGGAAAGATAGCATTTAAGGCTGAGGTCAGTCACACGACAACCAACCAGCACTCCTCATTATTAAGAAGCCATGCATCGTCTCCCAGATGCTAATCAGTCTCCCAGAGACTTCAGTGCTGTGTGGTTAGTAAAGATTTAAAACTCTTCTTGGCCCTCCACGATTATTAAAGATGTTCTTTCACACAGAAGAAAAAGGATGTTCTCTAGACAAATGTTAAAATGCAATGCAAAGGCAAAAACTGCAAGATTATTCCACAGCTATTTCGGCAAGGATGAAAAAGGAAGGAAAAACGTGGAACAAAAACATCAAAGAGCCAAAGAAAAGGGGTAAAAAGGAAAAATACTCTGAAATATTTAGCACAAGGTTCCATCAGGTGGTCAATGGTGCAATGCAATAGAAGGGTCTCAACAGCATGATTTATAGATGATGCTTGTACTTCTTTAATTTGGTCATTTTTGTAAAATGAAAAAATTTCCCCCAAATACTGTAATTCCTTTGTGATAACAAAATTATCACAAATATTTCTCTCAGATGCGAGAGACATATAATTTTTATAGAATTACGGCATTAGAAGAAATGCTGTGAATAGTTTTGCATCAATAGAAAATGAACAATGAGATAAAATTGCATTGTGGCAGCTGTTCATATTCATTTAATCAGATGCCAATGTCCCTCAAAATAAGTTTACCAAGATTTACATTTGTCCAATCGAGTGAAATGTGGTTTATCAACCAACCAATAAAAGCACTGGAAAACAAAACTTTTGTTAACAATCTAAAGTTGTACCTTGTCAGGAATCAAACTTTAATGTTTTTATACTAAATAAGAAAGTTCATTTGGAAATATACTGAATGTGCTCAGTAATTTACTTTTCTGCATAAAATCATCTCTACTTTTGCATTCAATTCTTGAAGAGTACACTTCTGAGACAACCTTGAAACAGTATTTATGCCTGTTTCATATTGGAACTGGAATATTTGTCCATAAGAGTGATCAATTTTTACAGATTTTGAAATGTTATATGCCTATACTTTCCTTGAGAAATTATAGAATGGTTTTGTCTTGTAATTTGTGAACCTGTCTGATGCCGTATTGTGCATTTATTGGGCTTCTTGTTTTAATTTTCTTACAATGCTTAACCCTAGAACACTAACGTTGTGTACTCTACCCATTCAAAACCAATGTAGCATGGGTGAAATATACCCACCAATAGTGTTCTAGGGTTAAGAGGGCATGAATGACAAGGTTTCATTACAAACTGTCTGTAAGAGAACCAAGTCTGAATTCCAGTCATTCCTATATTGTCCAATAAATTTTTACCAATTTTGACTTTTTTAAGTAATGGCTGGTTAGAGTTAGGTATATGTTTGTGCTTAGATATGAATCAATACATTTTTACAGCTTAGCTTCACTTTGCCTTAACACTCATGCAAAACTCCACTGAATGAAAAGTTTTAACTCAACATTTATATTCCTTAACTTGCCTGACCCAAGAAATAATGGACAATGTAAATAATGGGGCGGCTGTAGCTCAGGTGGATAGAGCTGTCATCTACCAAATAGGAGGTCAGCAGTTCAATTCCCCTGACTACATGTCAAAGTGCCCTTGGGCAAGACACTGAACCCTACGTTGCCTCCCGATGTGCCTATCAGGTGTGTGAATGCTTACACCAAGTATGTATAAATATAGGTGTTGTATGAATATGTTGTGTGAATGGGTGAATGAACATGTAGTGTCAAAGTGCTTTGAGTGGTCACATGACTAGAAAAGCGCTGTACAAGTACAGTCTATTTACATAAAATAAAATTTTTTGTAAAATCAGAAGTTTATTTGGTTCTTCAACAAAATGAAAAATAGATAAATAAATAAATAAATAAATAAATAAATAGAAATAATTTGCGTATATTTACCCAGTGACCTGTCAGGATTATTGTAGAGCAAAAGACAAATATCACATTGGACACAACAGGGTTTTTTGCCATATGGTGATGCAATAGGCCTCCGATATGTCTGTATCAAATGGGTTAACCCTAGTATTATGGGTTATTTGTGACATCACATTATTTTTAACATGAAGACTATTTCTTATTGAGACTGAGCTGTAAATAATTTTTCAGTGAAAGTTTCCAAGTATGGTAACTTTTTATTTGATCATATATATAACATTCTAATTCAATATTTAGAATTGACAACAGCTTTATTTAGATTCTCATCAACAGAAGGTTGATGCATTTCACCAACAATCATTTATATATAAATCTTTTGTTAGTTCTATAAAAAAGGTTTTATTCAATATCTTTTGGTTTAATATGATTTATTTGTTTTTGTTTTTTAATTTTTTAATGTGATTTATTTGTGGCTGCACGGTGGTGTGGTGGTTATCACCGCAGCTTCACATCAAGAGGGATGCTTGTTCAAGCCCCGGGTGGAGTTTGAGCCAGAGGGGGTTGCTGGTTTGAGCTGGGGAGGGGTTTGAAACATTGGCCTTTCTGTGTGGAGTTTGCATATTCTCCCTCTTTATGTGTGGGTTCTCACCGGGTACTCTGGCTTCCTCCCACAGTCCAAAGACATGCATGTTAGGTTAATTGGTCACTCTAAATTCTCCCTAAGAGTGTGTGTGTAAATGGTTGTCTGTCTCTCCATGTTGGCCCTGCGATGGACTGGCGACCTGTCCAGGGTGTACCCCACTTTTCTCCTGATAATTGCTGGGATAGGCTCCAGCCCACCCGCGACCCTGCGTGGATTAAGCGGTACAGAAAATGGATGGATGGATGGATGGATGTTTCAAATCACCAGTCTGCACCTTCACATCACCTTCACATCACCTTCACATCAAAATCGTATTATTGATTTAGACTGTAAAGCAGTTGTGTTTGTGTTGCTTCTGTCAATGTGAATGTATGAATTTGTCAGACCTGAGGAATGAGGGATCATGATGTGAGTCAAATTCAACATTTTCACTCAAGACAGTCTTAATTTGAGTGCCTGTTTTCGTAATAGCAAGGGAATGGTACTTGTTCTTTCAGATTCAGACTGTATATCAAAAAGCACTCCTGCTGAGATGACCAGGAATTGCAAAGATCAAAAATTATACTTTTCTTAAAAAAATTCTGAACATAAGAAAAACTTAGCCAGCATTTTCCCACACTGTGGCATGTGAAAGTCACATGTCTCAGTATTCGAGGCTGGCTATCCTCTCGTCATTTGCTATCCACTACTCTCTATCTTCATTATTAAACCAGGGTTGACTTTACATCACTTCCTTCTCTCTCATCTAGAGGCCATTTTTTTGCAGTTTAACCGACCAAATAGTACAGTATTTTATTCAGTAAAGAAAGCCTCTCTTTTAACATTTAATATGCATGAAACTAACAGTAAATTATAGACGACAAGTAAAAGCAGCACATCAGTGATCTTTAAGACAAGCCTTTTAAGTTTTGTCGGTCTTTCACAAGGGCAGATCTCCACAGATGAACCATGTTTCTCTAAGATTATTAATACAACCCTTAGGGAGAACAAACTGCAAGTCTTGCAACTACTTCATTAATCTCTCCTTAAATTAAGGAGCAGTGTAGTGGGCATCCTTTCCCTGTGGTTTTCCTTTTGCAGGTTTTATACACAGTGGAAGTCTGCATAGGTTCATAAACCCAAATGTCCCATGGCCATGATTACAAACACTCATGACAATGTAATTAAGACCTTTGCCTACCTAAAAATAACTGAGTATGCAAAAAAAGTAAACTGTAACACAGCATTTTTATTTGCCTTAATTCATAGACAGGTCCTAAGTCTGCCTTGCAGGTAAGTTTGAGTTTCATTTGGCTTGCTCTCTCTTAATAAATGAGGTGAAGAAAATGGGTTAATTAACATATATTTACAAATCATGCTATTCAAACTAATTTAGTTTCTACAAAGTGAATCTCAATTACAAAGGAAACTGGAATGGAAATTTCTGAGCATTAAAATGGATGAGTGTTGTTTTATCAGAGTCTTTAGCATCACTGATCTTTTATTAAAGTTATTCAGTAGCCTTTGCAGGATTTGAATGAGCAGTGCTTACAGAAGATCACACGACACAAGTGTTTCCGAATTATGTATGATATCATGCCCAGCATGCAGCATTCATGGAGAAAAAAAATACCATTGGGAAATGTTGGAAGAGGTCACTTTATATTTTTTGTCAGTTTGAAAATGTGTAAGCCTCACACTAAGTCAATTGATTTATTGTTAACCACATAAACAGTACAAGAGGGATTAAAATACTTCCAATTTTGACGTGTTTTTATTGTGAGCTACATTTCCCTTTTCTGGTCAAAGTACAGAAAATAAATGGTTTTTTACATTTTAACATTTTCAGAACTGATCAGATTTAATTACCCAAAAGTATTAAAATAAAGAATACCTTAGCATAAAACTGAGATAAATCTTAATTTAATTGAAATTTCAGACACATATAACCCATTGAAGTAATTTCATTTACACACTAATTTAAATAATTTATTAATACTGCTATGTAGTGCAAACGGTGTGCGCATTAAAAAGAAATCAGAAGGTTTAAACATGAATAAATATTGTAGTGTAAAAAAATACCTTTCATTACATTAATCCCTGATATCAAAGTTTCAATAGGAATTCAAACAACATGCTTTACAATTTGTCATTGAATATTCTTAAGTAATATCTTAATGAGTTTATATAAAAGCTAAATAAAAAAAAGAAAGACTGAACTATAGCTGTAACCACATGATTTTCAACAATATACAAAATTCTACATTTTCACTTTGAGCTGCCGCACTTATGAAGCAATCACAGCAGAGAGCAACCCCATAATAGTTATTTATATTCTCCATATTTCTTCCACACTCCACTTATTCCTCCTAACTGTGAATATACATATCATGATTTGACAATGCAAGCATAAAGAAAGCTTTTCTTACCCAACAATAGAACAAACCATTTGTGCGCCAGCTCCATTTTTTTGTTCCTTTGACTCTGTCATACACAATTTATAATTTATTCCAGTCTTCTGTATGACAAATGGTCTCAGGATTAGGACAAATCAGGATTCTGCAAACTATCAGGAGGGAAATTGATTCCTGAACAATATGTGTCAACTGAGAAATTGGCAAAGGAGTGACAGTGGCTCTGGAGAGGGGCCAAACAATGCCTTCATGTCGCAGGAGGAAATCACACTGTTCCACATGAGACAAACACAATTTCATATTAATGAATAATTGAGAAAGTTTAGAACTGGGTTGAGATAAATGTGCATGAGCGTCAGATGTATCTGTGTCACAGAAATACTCAGATTGTTTCCAACTGTGCAATGGTATTGTGTGGAATTATGAGGATTGATCATATAGGGTCACAACATGACATGTTTGGGGAAAATTCTTAGTATTTTGCTCAGGATAAGTTTCAATGTTAAACCTTGTGGCTTTACAAAAATCTTAATATAAGTTCCATGATTTATTTTAATCATAACAATTAAAACAGTTAATTTAGTTATGTCTATTTCCTAAATAATTGCCTGCATGATGTATTATCCTATATTCTTTGTGCAGCTGCAGCTCATCTGAATGAACTTGTGCCAGTGCTTGTTAACCTGTGCCTCGGTAACAAGGCCAAGCTCGTTTGTTACATGAGAGGAGAGGGAGGAGAAAGGAGGGGGTGGTCGACTCAGAGCACACTGCCTTGACTGGAGACGAGGGCGCTCCATACTACACCCCCATCCATGCTAATCATCCAAGCTCTGCACATAATTAAAGCCCTGGTACCTCTCTTCTGTAAAACGCAAGGGGAGACTTATGTGCATCTCCCAACGTAGCTAGAGGAGGTTTGGAAAACTTCTGAACATCTATGGTCCATTATGTATAATTTCAAAACACATCCAAAGTATGAGGAAAAGAAACTTTTCATTTTTAATGACAAAATCATGAATTATTCTATTTATTGTGTACACTCACTCTTTCAAAGGTATCTGGTCCATGAAAGGTGAAACTGAATCAGGAAGAAAGTCTTCTTGCTGTTAACTAGGACTCACGGTTGCAAACGGCACCTGTTGAGCGATGTGGAAATGAGCAGAAGCCAAATGAGAGCGATATTAAAGGATGATAGTTTACTTTTAACATTTTTTCTGTTCTTCTTTTGTTTTATTTGAAGTTCGTCAGCTGTTTTACTTTCATAAATCCAAAAACTGAGGACAATGACATGCGACTCAGACATTTCAGTGTTATAGTCAGTCCCACTTTCCTCTGTGTACAGAAATAAAACATCTGGATTAATAAGAAAAAATATTGCCAATTTTTTTTGTTGCAAAAATGTATATTTAAATCTGAGAGGTTTATCTAATAAATAAACCCTCAATGATCTCTAAATTTGAGTTTGAAATCATTTTAACATTTTCAAAAGGCATTTTACAGCACATTCGAACACTTGCACTGTCATGCAGTATTAGTTAAAGTTTTTTTTAATCATTATTATTGTTATCTCTTTTTTAAATCAGAAGTGTGGAGTATGAGAATTTCAGATATATTTCCAGTTTTAATTATACTATTACTAGTTGTTGCATATCCTGGGACTCAGCTGTGTGCTAGTGGCTTGTGAGACACTTGCGTTTATAAACCAATAATGATTATCTTTTATACATGATTCATTAGTATGTCCTAAGGAAACACTGCTTTTTTTTATTCCTAACAGGCTGACTTGACTGTTCAGTGTACGATTTCACTGTGTATTAAAAGTCTGAGGACTCCAGCCCTGTTCCTCTATTTTTAACAAAAGGAGATAGAGCATGCATTGTGCTTTAATTCTTATCCATAATGTACAATTTATGATGTTGTTTGTTATTCAACATTAATGAACTACACAAATTAAAAGCAGTGCACTCTTGATTGGTGGGACATTTTCATCTTGTGAATATCTGCAGTTTGTAGTGTAGCTTTCACATTTGGCCAACAGGTGTTGCTGCAAACCAAAGAAACTGCACTGAGCTATCCTGCCTTCAGCATGACACTGTTGTAACTGCAGACAAAACAATCATCACAATCACTGTCACTATTATAGAACCAGAGGCCACAGTGACAAAAATACTTAGATAAGAATGTTGTTTAATTTTATGAATATGTTCATTGAGTTATTGTCAAATTCTGATTGCCTAGGAACATATTTCAGGATGTCTTTTTTTATATTTGTGTAAATATCTTTAATGTAATCATCAAAAATATGCAAGTGGATCATGAAAACTCAATCAGTGATGAAAAAAGAAAAAAGAAGACAGTATTGAAAAAAATGCATGTAAATAATAAAGCAAAAACTCAGAACAAAGTTGCAAATCTGGATGCGCCATCAATCAGGAAAATGATGTAAAATCACAATGATCCAAAACATTAAACATATAACTGCGGTGATGTTGGGGTAGCTTAATAAGTTGTGTTTACACAAGTTGCCGATTTTTGCAGTGGTCATTCACTAATGAAGTAAAACTCACACGACTTAAAGAACCTAGTTGTTTAAGAAGAAAAAGTGATTTTTCTATACATTGACAAAAAGATATTCCTGATCATGTCATTTCATGACAGCAGAGATTAGATCAAAAACCTGACAATGCTCCAAATCTCCACTGCCAGTTATGATACCCGAGGTGCCTGTCAGTTAACAGTCCCCAGAGCTAATGCCTCCATCAGCCTCTGCTCATTACAATTTACTGTTGCCAGTCACTCGAATGGGCTGCAAAGCAATACTGATATGGACATTTTTATGTTAACAGCCCCATGCTTTACTGATGCTCTCTCTCTCTCCCTCTCTGATAATTGCTTTTGCATCCAAAGCCAGTAATAACCCAGCAATGAGCAAAACGTGATGTTCCTCTATGTACTGCCTCCTTTGTTCAGTGATAGCTTTTAAGTGTCTTAAGTCTGATTTTGCACTACTACATTTGGAATGGCTGTGGAACATCTTTGTATTTTTAAAGTATTATACAATTGCTTTCATGTGGTACTCCTTTTGTCAATGAATGTAATAATAACAATAATAATAATAATAAACATGAGCATGTCAAATTACAAATTGAAGGTTAATCCCTCTTTGTAAATATATATGGAAACATTTCTCATTCCTTGCCTTTTTACTTACGTTTACTAAATAATTCTTTTTTTTTCATCACCATTTGCAAACATTTTTCAACATACCTACTCTGTATAGGTGCAGGCACATTTAAAAATGTACTTAAACATGTAAATGACATCTCCAAACCCTCAGGGTATACTAATTTGTAGGGCAAATAAATAAACATAAGCAAATTAGACAACAAGGTTCCTACAACAAGGCTATTGCAGGTCTTTGATAGCAAAGTGCTATACTACAGAGGATTATAATAGGTTGGCCTTTTTTGCCAGTTGTTTATATACTATCTGGTCCACGTAACAACTAGATCCCTTTAGGCCTGCAAATAATGACTTTCCATATCCTTGCATCTAACCTGTGCATGGCTTATTGTGCTGCAGGGGAATATGTGACACTTCACATCCCTCCTTTTCTCTTTCCTCGTTTATACTATACCTCTATGGTTGATGTTTTCTGCTATGGAGAGAGGCAGACCTTCAATGGCAGGATAAAAGGCAGGGGTAGCACCCCTCAATCATTCTGCCCTCCAGGAGGTGAGAGAACGAGGGATGAGAGAGATGGGGGGGCCTAGCAGGGAGCAGAGATGTAAGACACATTGAGATACAGCTTTGGCTGGTGTAAAAACTGTTGACTTTTTTCCCCCTTCTATTTCTTTTCCATTCTCTTTTGTTGCCTTTAGGGACAAAAGGCATGCAAATATTGGAGTAGGACCATTCAAACCACCAGTGAAAGCGTATTTAAAATGTCAGGGCACTGCCTGGAAAAGTGAAACCACTGCAAAGTGCATCTCCCGCATAGGGTGAGTAATGTGGTGAATACTGTCACAGGTAGAGCATTCTGCCCATTGAACAAAATTGTGCCATTAAAAAATTGTCATTCATTTACTTTTTAGTAAAAGAAATCCTGAACACCTGTTGGCTTTCCTATTTCATAGAAATTTGCCACGTTGGAGGATTGATGATTCTGAATCAACATCTTTTTCTCTCTTTTTACTACAATTTACAGTTTTAGGAATTTGCTGAAACAACATCTGTGTAGTCATGCTGGGGGTAAAAGGGTAATTTTGAGAGCCATATACCCAGAATCATCACTCTGATCCAGGCACAAGTCACCCCTGGGGAGGCTGCAGGGCCTGGGTCAGCCATATGGTGGCAGAAGCCCCTGGAGGAGGGAGTGATAAGCTGGATCAGCTTCAACACTTCCTGACCGAGGCGTGGGCTGCACCACCAAGCAGGTAACTGAGGGGGATGGTGGTAGCTGTCCCTCAGCGACACCATCATTAGCAGAGTAGAGATGAAAATGGTTTCATCCCTGACATCTGCAGAGCTAAGGAAAAATTAAAGTCATAGCTATGACTGTGAAAAAAATCTGCTGAGCTTCTCTGATAAAATACTGTAGGTGATAACCTGTTGAGTGGTGGCTGTTTTTATGTTTAGGGTAACATTGATTTTGTTTAACAATCTATCTAATTAAGTATTGTTGATGTGTATACAACGTACCATTTCGCAAAAAAAACCCCAAAAACTATTAATTATTTCCAAAGCATGTGGAAAGAATAACTTACGACCAACTGACCCATCAACTTCTGTTCACATGGAACCCTTCTCCATGGAGTTGGGGCAAGGGTCAGGTTAGGATAAATTGTGACTGCTGCCTTTAAGGTCTATTTTTGATTAATTAATGAGCATTTGTACTGTACTGTTACATGTTTACAGCAAAGACAAACAAATGCCACTTTGAAATGTTTATTTTTGAACCATATATCAGGTTCAAATAAGAGGTCTGGATGGGGGGTGGGGCAGAGCTTTTTTTTTTTTTACATTCTCATTCATTTTCTCTTTTCTTTTAGTTTCAGTCTTTATTCTGTGCATTTTTTCACTTACATTTCGTCAGTACAAATCCTTGGATAGGCTCGGACTCCACAGTCTCCTGGCATAGCTTAGGAAATGAAACTGCTAGGTTAGATATAGGAATCAAAACTACCTGGTTAAGTTAAGGAAAAGGTTTAAGCTTAAACACAACATTCACACATTCTTCTCTGGAGGTTACGTCTGTGGATCATCAATAGGAGATTTAACATGCACTAGTTCAGTTTTGGGTGTGATACCAGTCAGCAATGGTGACTCTTTGAATTACTAGAAAACATTCCGTTCACACAATAATCATATCAAAGCTGGAAAATGATTCTGCTTTGTTACAAGAGCAGATAATGAGATTATAAGCTTTTTTCATTGGATAATTTTTATATATATATATATATATATATATATATATATGCTCTTGTATTCCTACTCTTTTTATTAAGATGAAATGGTTTGTGATGTGCTTGGGCAATTCCTTGCTTTATAGAGGCAGACTGCACAACTTCCCGGTCTAAAACCAAGAAGGCCATGGTGTTCAGTTTCTTTTTTCTCATAACTTTGTTCTTTTAATTAGCCTTAATTAGAGATTTAATGTGTACTCTCTGGAGACATTTTAGCTGTTGGTTCCTGAGCAGATTCCTGGAATTGGAGGACTAACTTTCCCTAAGCTCTTTACTTGCTGGTGTCAGACACCATACTGATTTGTGTGACCCACCATGAAGGCATTGTCATTATTTGACTAGGAGTAAATCATAGCCACGTCCCTGTCTGATATCTGAAGGTCATTAGAATCAATGCATGTTGTATACATTTCTTGTTACCTTGAATTCCACTTTTGATATTCATAAAAGCTAATTTTGCAAAAAAAAAAAAAAAAACTTTGCCTAAGGATTTTGTTTGTGTCTTTTGATCAGAATTGGTGTGAATCATGAGGATTTACTAAATCATTTACTATAGCAAGTCTTAGAGCCATAGTTTGAAACTCCATTTGAGTGTGAATGGAGAAGTTTTACCTCTTCCATTGTTGAAATAGTTTTTAGTCTATGAATTTTCCAATCAGACAACATACATTTAATTTGACCCAGTGCATTATTCAGTGCTTGATGTTAATTTGTATTCACTAATTACACTATCAAAATGACATTATGAGCCTGACAGTAAAAGTTGAATCTCCTCCCAGTCAACAGAATAGACAGATTAACTGCAATTTGCTATCAAAGTCAGAAAGCTTAACAGAGCCCTCAGAGAAAAACACTGTTGAAAGTTTTCAGTCAGTGTCAAGTTACTGCACTGGGGCATGTCATTTTCATTTTGTTTGGCATTTTTGACATGCCTGAAAGAGCTGGTGTGCACTTTAAGAGATGTTGACACGTTATAGTCTGAGTGCCTCTTGGTCTTCATCTCTAATAGAGAAAGGCTTGTCTTTTGTATTTAGAATGCATGTTCTCTTTGAAGTTGTTACAGGTGCCACTGAGAGAATACTACATATGAGTCTATCCTTGTCGATATTCACACTAATGTGATTATTTTACCATCTTAACATCATATTTTGATTCCTATTGTTATTGATTCTTTCAACAGCGGGGCTTTACCCCACTTCGCCTGGACTCTAATTAATGAGCTTTTTATACTCGACATTATAGCCCTGATAGCTTTCATCCCACGAAAGAGTCCTTTCATGGTAAATTACTAGGCTGAATGTGTGACACTTCTCTGACTTGCCCGTGGTGTCCTGTGCTGGGGACAAAAGCCCAGATGACTTTAACTGAGCTGTGTCTTGAAGATATGTGATATTCAAATCAGATGCTAACAGTGAGGGACTCTGTGATGCTTGATGTCTCATGTTAATGTTCCCATTTGAATATAAAAGCATCTTTGCCATTTTTGTGCATCAAAAAGTGAGAATAAGAGACACGAATGTGAGTTCTTCAGGCGTGACTGACAAGACAATGGGAAAGTTTTGCCGTGCAGCTTCCTTTGTTTAACTGGTATTCAACATTCAGAATGGATTATAACTTATATGTGGTGCACTTTATGGAAGATTGTAAATTTATTTTTTAAAACATTCATCTTGTGTGTCTTGATATACTTGATTGTGTGATTATTTGCAAATTTAAAACATGCACACACACAAATGAGGGCTAATTTGAATGTTATTTGTCACCTAATTTTTCATGTTACATTCATTGAACAAACACTGTCATCCAAAACAACTTACAAGTAAAAAAAGACACTGGAGAGCAGCTCAGTGTATTGCCCAAGGATACCTTGAAAAGTAACTGGGAAAATTGGGAATCACCACCCCACTCCTGAGTTACAGCCACCTCCTTTTTTCTTTTTTTTAACTATAAGTTTAAATCATTGCAATACACTAAATACACAATTACAGGCTGGTCACAATTATAATAGTAATTGCATTTGACTGCACCTTGTTTTTATGAACTGTTGGTACAATACATTGATAAATGTGTACACATCAGGGGTAGAGGGTAGAGCCATGAGAAAGGAAATTATTGTTCTTCTCTCCAACATACACACTCATACATTGCTGTGATAATTGTGTTCACATTAGAGAGAGATGAGAAATAAAACATTTTTACATTAATAATCTGGATCACCGAGTAAAAATATTTGCAATAAGTTAAAAAGGTCCATAGACATGGCAATGGTACAAAAGATTATGATAATGCACCTTGTGAGAAAGAGACTAAAAAGAGGCAGAAGCTAGCGGTGGTCTGTTTGGCTGTTAGATATTTTACAGCTTCTTCTTCGTTGTTCCTTTCACTGGTTAATTGCGAGATATGCCGCACAACACTGACCCCCAAATTTCTGGTTTTATTACTGAGTTTGCTGCATTCAGCTATGCATCTAGAAGCTCTCTCATAATGTACTGAAATACCCACAGGAGGCCTCCGTCCATATGTGTATGTGTGTTTAGTGTTGAGCATAAATGAGACAGAAATCTACAAAATGCCTCATATTCATGGAGTCTATGGCTGTTAATGTTGGCCTTACAGTTGTGGAGCTGTTATCTATTATTCAATATTATTGTATGTTCAAAAAAATAAATGATGTTGAACTTTGTCAATCATATTAAAACATCAATTACAAATCTTTCATCCCTTATTAAGGCTATCATACAATTTACAAAGAATCAGGGAAATTAGGCGTGTTCTTTTTATAAAGTGGTGTGTTGCCAACAAGTTATCGAAATAAATCATGGACATACGTTCACCTGAAAGAAATGGGATCATTGTGCTGCTCTATTATTAGCTGGTGAATACTGTTACTTGACCAGATTAGATCAATCCAGAATTTACTTTGTCTTTCTATGCTGTAAAGAGGAGAGAGGACAACAAGATCATCTTCACGTCTTTAAAGGTATGTATAGCTTGTATTGTAAATATCCGCAAAATGCACTGCACTCTGAGCAAGCTCGATTGGGGGAGGGGGAGTGTTATGAGTTACCTTAACCCAGCAGACTCTCCTGCAACATACAGGAGAAAATAATTCATGCTCAGGGGTTCCAAATATGCCAATAGGTCTGAAAAACAACTCCTTTTTCACCATCACTGCTCAATATGCTGTGTAGTCAAAGGCAAATTGAGTATTTCTAATTTAATAAGTATTGTACTAAAGAATTAATATATTCAAGTTAATTATGCCACCGTGAGAGGAAACAGTTGTACATTTGAATTACCAAAATGATTTTTTCTTTTGACCTTGGTCTCAGCAGATCAGCTTCATTATCTGGTTTCGAACATTTTGAAACAATTGGCAAAGAGCAAGCCTTTTATTTATCATTCATTCATGTTGTCCTTTGTTTAAATTAAACATGGTTAAATGGTGAAAGTGTTAGTGATTATCTTCAACAGAGTGATAAGATGGAAAACGTATTTATTCATGTTTATTTCTCTACTCTTAGGAAAGCGTCCTCACACAGGAGATGAGAAGAACTGGCTGGTGTCAAGTGTTGGTAGAAGAACTAATGATATCCGAAGGTTTTAATGTGAGGTTCTGCTCTTCTCAAGGTCTTCCAGCAGGTCCTGTTCCTGATCAGAGCCGAATAACTTCTTCAGTGAAAATGAGTGGTCTGATTGTGTATCCTCCCAACCCTGACAGCCGGGAGATGCCTAAGGCTCAACCTGAAGCTACAGCCTCTGTGTCTGATAGCAGAGCAGCTGCAGAAATGCTTGGGCATTTGCAGTTGAAGTAATTGCAGTTCATTGCTAATGACACAATTTTTCCTGAAATTAGATGCCTTTATTGTCCTGATTGAAGGCTTTAATGTTAAATGTAGAGCGCATGGCTGTCTGCTAATAATTATGATTTAAGAAAAACAAGGTCTTTGAATGGTTGAGTTTTTAATGTTTGTTGTACTGTGTCTAACCAATTTCTGTAAATTGAATGAAATTTTCACAACACAGACTTGATTCTTTGTGTCAACTAACTTCATCTGATTACATTTTATAATGATTATTTCAATACACTATGTTACTACCAGGCAAAAATGCACACTCTAACATAGTAAAATAACTAGGTCTTCTCAATAAAAAGCAAAGTGTGTATGGAGCGATCTTTTCATTCTTTTTCTTTTTTTTCCTCCTGCAGATCATGACTCTGAATTACCTTTAGAATACCTGGGGCAATCTCTGGACCTAATTAACTTCTCACTGAGATCAAACCTACAATTTTAAATATGAGGGAAATAGTGAGTATTTACCAAAGTGTGTCCATTTCTGTCCGTTCCATCTTGGAAAAGGTGTTTTCTCTGGAATCCATTGCATGAGAGCAGAGCTGAGGAATGATGAGAATGTGATGAGAGGGTCCAATTTTTTCCATCAAGTAATCAATGTGCAGTTAGAATTCATTTGAATGCACTCAATCATGCCCTTAATGTTGATGGCTCTCGGGTGTGAGCATCAGTTATGCAGGAGTGTTATATGGCTTTGGTTTGGACCCATTCCATTAAATATTCATGGGGTAAAAGAAGTGCATCAAAATACGAGTGAACAGAATTATACTGAAGTTTTTCATATGTTTGGAGCACTTGACTTGTGTTGTTCTGAATAGCGAGAACTCTTTTGTCCAGGTTTCTTTGTTTTTTGGGGTTGAAGTGGGTGTTGGAGGAATGTGATGAAACTTTTTTGGGTTATTTACTTAGATGACTCATCAAACCCTTACTTTTATGCCATAAAAGGCTCTTGTCAGAATGGACATATTGCACAAAAGCAAATGATGCAAAAAGGTGAAAGAGTGGTATATTTCTCCAGCTCAATTGAGCCTGCCTTGTCTCTTCACTCTTCATCAGCCTTGCCTGCCTATCCTCTGTCTTCCAGTGTGTTTGGCTTTTAGATGTGATGTGAGTGTAGTATTCTCTTAGACCCAGGCTGTTGCTTTGTGAAGAGCAGCTGCCTGCACACTGATGGTATTTCACTGCTGCATCCCCCAAGTTATATTAAATTTGCAACTGGCCCTCTTTAAGTCTTTTTCATGAGATGTATGTTTTAAAGAGTGTGTCAATTCTTAAAGATGCCCTTGGCTTTTATCAGTCATTTTTAAGAAAGCTTTCAATAAGGACTAAGGCAAGAGCTCAATGTGGCGGTGGCCCATTTTGCTTGCATAAACTGCATATAAAATCTTAAACCCAGATGTAAAAGGCTGATATGATGTGACTTAAAACCATCTCAACAAAGCCAGGGCTTCATTACTAATTAATTTAACCTAATGTCATCTTAACAATGATTCAATGTTTGCTCTTTTATGTTTAAAGCGCTTTTTTGTTATTAAGATCTAAGTATACATTCTTTTTTGCACAAAGCTTAAGCTCCTTTAATCGAACTGCAATCAGATGTTTAAAGCTTTGGCTTTCCCTGCAAATAACCTTCTCATAGCTTTGAAGGAAACTTGCAACGTCTTTTCATTTTGCATTGAAGTTTATCTGCAAAATAACCTCCAGCTCCCATGTTTGTTTTCAACAGACTCCAAGTTCCAGCTGTTCTGTTGACCTGCATCCCTTGCAGGAGGTTGAGTTAAAGCAAGGGTACAATTACTTCTCATTAGAGCTCTGACTCCTGATACATTTCCATTATCAGGGGCGAACCATCAATTTTAGACATGTCAAACCACTTGTAGCAGGAGACATGGGGGCTTCAAATGTGAGATAATGTCTATGGTTGATGCGATAGTGGAGATGGTGCTACTGTCCTGCTGTGTTCTTACACAAATAAAAGATCACTGATCAGCTGTGCTCATCCCTGAGACTCCAGGCTTCTATAATATTTACCCACCACGGAGTAGGTTCTTTGAGCTGCCATTCATAAACTGAATGCATACACTCCCTTCACAAATATTGCAAAACTTAAAGTGAATCTTTGAAAACAGTTGCTTTGATTGATTAGATCTTTTGACATTTTTATCTAACCAAATTAATACTATGTGTGAAGTTATTTCCTTTGGTTTTTGCTCCACCTGATTGGAATAAATATGGTTTATCATATAGATATCTAAAAAACATATAAAAACATTAGTAAGTTAGTAAAGGCAACCTCAATAATAAGATGCCTCTTTGTCTGTGTGTATGGTTATGTTCAGTCATGTTGTGATTTCATACAAGGAAGAAATATGGTTACTTTGTCATTTTACTTAATTTTGAAACTCTAAAAATAATGTCTCACTGTTGGTTCTCTCAAAGTAAGCTGGTTTGCAACACTAATACTTTGCAGGTTCTATAACTGATGCTGTAAGCATCTATGTTGATTTATTTAAAAGGCACCATTATTGTATAATTAAAAGCCACCTGTAGTTACAAATATGTGATGCGGATTGGTTGCAAGAACTGTCTCGGTCTAAAGAACCAGGTTGGCAAACAAGATGGAGTCTCTCAAAATCACATTCTTGTGAAACTGGCAAGAAACAATTTCCCTCACAAGATAGCCCACAAAGGTGCTTAAAATGGGACAATGATACATTTTTGCTACTGGTCACATATTGGTCTACTTTTTCTTTTGTTCTTTTGCCAGAAAAAATATTGATATGAAACTTCTTTGAAACTTCTCACTGCTCATATCGTTGATGTATGCATCAAGAAATGAGTTGCATGCTGTTCTATGTTGATGGATCACAATCCTTACAGTTTTCCAACAGATTTTATCAAATTATTTGTCTGTAACATTTTGAGTTTTAGGGGGTAATTTTCCCCCCCAAGATGTTAGTGCTTTCAAAAGGGGCTGTGGTACAGTATAGGATTGCATTATTTTGCACTTCCAGGTTGTATACTTTTTTTGTTAGTGCAATGGGTCTTGATTGTCCATGTAGTTTTGAACTGTGCTTGAGCTGTCACATTGATTTGCAAACAGTCAGTAAAGACAGGGTCAAGATCATCAATACAAAAAAGCTTCCCTGTTGGCTTTCCCAGCAGCTAATTACGGTTAAGCTTTCATACAGACCAATTAGCTCAGAAATTCATGCTGTACACGTTTAAGAGTCAAACCACTGATTCATCTCGATGAAATCTGTACCTTGTAAAATATGTCAGAGGTGAGAACAAAAAAAGCAAAAAAGACATTCTTTGGAGAGCAGAAATGAAAAAATGACTAACTAATGGGAGAGGGGGTTAGGATGTGTCTTGAACAGTGTTTACTAAACAGTCTTTCACTTCTTTATACCTAGTTTTTGGGTATCCAAAACAATAGAAACAGATGTGAGTGAAGCCTCTGGAAAGCATAATGCTGACACAGGATGAGATTAACCACATCATGATGAAACCATCATAACAAACAGCAATTTGTACTGCTCTATCAAATATTAAAATAGATAATGAAAATGAAAATGATTAAATAATCATTTCATTCTCAACATTGCATGACTTATCTTTATCTATTAGCGGTACTTCATTTTAAGATCTGGAATCTATACCAGTATTTGGTGGCTGATTTAAGGTTGAGGGATCTGATTGCCTCAGGCAAGTTATTCTAAGAGCCCCCTGATGTCAGTGGGACTGCCTGGCAGAATAAAAGGCAAGGCAATAAACTGGGGGAAAAAGTAGCACACACGCATTGAAATGGGGGCCTCCCCGAGGCGATGGCCCAACTGGCCCATGGTTAAATCCTCCACTGAAAGTGTAATAATCACACCAGAACCCCACAGAGGGAAGGCAAGAGAAGAAGAAGAGTGGGGGAAGACACAGAGGTACCAAAACAAAAGCCATCCCTCTCCATCCTGTTCTCTTTGTGCCTTCAATCTGAGGAGAAGAAAGACAGCAAAGTCTTGGCGCAAAGAAAGGGAATTATAGAGGCTGTGATGATGACTGATGGGAAAGTGGAACAAGATCTGAAACAGATCACAAGGGTTTATTGTCGCTGTGGCAGTCATTGTGATGTGTTTGCAGATATAAACATTAGGCTCATGCTCTAATCCTGTCCATAAGCTGTTATTGGCTTACAGATAAGCGGTTAATGATATTTTGAGTATCCTAAGCAACAGGCTTTGTAGCTGTAAGAATACCCAACTCTCATTTGAATCCATGCAGAATTGTGAAAGTGATGATTGGATTATTTGTACTTTATCATTTAGTCTTGTTTTTGGCAATAGTGTGTTTATTTTAAGTCTCTAAAAACTACATAAAAAATGGTGGAAGAATACAGCTATTTAGATGTGTGATATAAAACTCCCCATTATAGTCTCCCTGAATCCTTCACCATTATTTCCCCTTTAAGACTGCCCAGCAGGATCTCTCACTATAATTCACATTT
The DNA here is from genome assembly GCA_028567055.1 of Leptatherina wallacei. Taxonomy (NCBI): domain Eukaryota; kingdom Metazoa; phylum Chordata; class Actinopteri; order Atheriniformes; family Atherinidae; genus Leptatherina; species Leptatherina wallacei. Next base: position 15,745,017 of record JAOXYM010000004.1, on the reverse strand, counting down.
AGTGCCTCTGACATGTTAGGAGAAACAATATAACTGCCTTACCTTTCACACCTTGTCTTTATGCTCCTAACATCACAAGATACTTCCTTAAGTTCAGATGTGCATTTATTATAAGAATTGTGCAAATGAGGAGCTCATGGAACAAACATATTGTAATGTATTGTTTTTTAAACATCGACTTTTTCTCTCCAGGAACACAGCTTGAGAGTTTCCTCTTTTGTTCTTGCTGGAGGTTGAGTGGGCATGCTAATTGTGACAGGAAAGGTCAAACTAATTAGTGCTCCCTTTGAACTTGCCATTGAATGATTGTGATGTCTCCATACAGACTTGACAGGGTTCAAATTAATCAAAGGCTCTCCTGTATGCACAAAAATGTTAACCCTTTTTTTCTTTTTTTTTAGAAATGCTAATTTGAGTAGTTGTTTTTTTAAGTGTGCTAAATAGCCTTTTATTTGGCATTCTCATTAGCGTTTTGTGCTTCACACAAATAATTCTGAACAGAAGGACTGAATTTCCAGAGGATTCAGCAACACATGAGCAAAAAGCCCTCTTTATCAAGTGCAAAGAGATCACTGTGCTCCATTAAACTCACACAATGCTGTAATCGTCTTTGTTTAGATATGTTAAATAAAGCATATAATTATATGCTTCTGGGATCTAAGTGGTATTTTAAAGGTCCATAAATTCAATTAAACAATGTTTAATGCTGCCCCTAGACCATGTTAGAGCAGTGAGCCTGATAATACAGGGAGGGGCTGTGTCAACCATCTTTAAGAATTATTACTTAGGATTTACATTTATATTGTCATTTTAATGGTACGCCCATCTTCACCTATAGGGGCCTCAGATGCTTTCAGGGCCCCATCTCATTCCCTTCCCTCAGGACTGCATCCCATTTGTCATTAGACATAGCTCGGAAAAGAATCTCTCCTCAGTCTCAGTCTGTCATTAAAACCGTCCTGTTAGCTTGGTACTAATGCACAGTTTAGCAGCCACCATGGAAAATGCTAAAGAGGTCCTGACAACTCCTGGGGGTTGGCTAAGTGTGGGCCAAGGGTTTCTGTGTGTGAGTGTGCACTCACATTAGTGTTAGAAGGGGGTAGGAAAGGGGTCCCAGTGGTTGTTTGCCTGTTTTCCATCAAGAGCCCTCATCGCCTTTATCCCCTTTGTGGTAGAGGCCCTCCTCGGGCAGTTCCCTCTGAGGGGGATCTAAAAAGAGCAGCTGCTGGGGAATGAGTGCCATTTCCTCCTGCTGTCACCAGCACACTGGCAACCCTTAGTCCTCCTGTCCCCCTCCACCACCACCACCCCTATTAATATGCATATGAACTTGTTTCTCTTAGTTCTGAACTCCAATGACAAAGTGGGAAAGCATATGCCTGAAATATTCATGATCGCATGCAGTAATTAAGCAGTGGAGAAGGAAACTGCGAGGGAGTCGCTACCCCTCTGCTGGAGTTGAAAACAGCTTTTTTTTCTGCTAGACTAAAAAGCATGTTGTCCTCTGCTTTCACAGTAATTCTTCGAAACCCTTTGCTTGTTGTGCATCACAGCTTTATTTACCATGTAAGAGTTAATGAGGCTAAAAAGTCTTGCAGCTTTGTTTAGTGACTTTACTCAGTTAAGTGCCACAGAGAACCAGCATTGTGACATTTGCATTGTTTTTCTCTGCCCCATGTCTGCTGGTAACTACCTTTTTAAAAAAAAAATTTATTCCTATTACTATTACTATTTATTTCACATAAATGCTGACACTACAAAATTCTCAATTTTACAAGAGTAAAAGAATTTCATACCTCAGTTTTTCTTTATTTGCAAAAATGTCACATTTGACAATTGTGTGTGTTTTTTAATTTAATTTGCCCAGCAGCATCCCGAGGCTGAGAAACTGTACTTTAAAACTTTTTCATCCGGGACCCTGCGTGACGTCGCAATTATGTTTAGCTTTACACACTGAGCCACACATTACCTAGTGGATTTAAGCACGCCAGTGTTTTGAACGCACACAGTGGCTGATTCAGCAAGGAAATGCAAGAAGAAATTATTGGAGAAAGAGAGGAAAAGAAAGAGAGTAAGAGTCAGAACAAGCAATAAGAAAATAGTTAAGATAGGGCTGTCTTTTATTGGCTGGAGAGAGCTCACAGTACAGGTAGGATGCAAGATAGATGTTGAATTAGCCATCGATAGGGATCACATCACTGAGAAAATTACAAAACTTCTTTAATCTCAAACTGTGTTCATTGTGTGCTTTTTCCCTTTGGCTGATAGATTACAGTCAAAATAAGTGTGTAGAGAAGTGGATAACGGTAAGAGAGTCTCATATCTTCACTTTCACTAAATAGTTCATTCATAGTAATAGTTCATTTAAATGACATAATAGTTAATGAACTGTAAAAAAGAAACTAGGTGAACATCTGCTATCACTATACTGTAATATTAACTGGGACAAAAATCACAAACAGTTATTTCAGGCAGGTTTCTAAGATTTGGGCTGTGTTACTTTTTCGACGCTTGGGTTCAGAATAGTGGAAACAAAATATTCAAAACGAACATTTAGTTGTTTATTTTGCAACACCTTTTGTTTAGGACATTTATACAAATAAGTGCATTTCTAATCAGATAAGACCTTCTTTACATATGCAAACACAAAAGATTGTCATACAAAATAAATAAAAATAACTGTGCTAATAAGGAGATCGTCCTCATTAAAAATGTTACCAGTAAATAGCGATTTCCAATGAGGATTTACACAATGTAAATCTAAAAGGGCTGTCTTCCAGGAGTGAGTTTTCTCACATATTTTGAGACATATATCTTCTTCAGTCACCTAAACATACACCAAATATATGAAGGTTTCTTTTGATAGGATTTACCTTCTGCATATATTTAATTCTAACATTATTACTTATAACACTGCAGACATAGATGATGTTTTGTTGGGCTGTTGGCAGTAACCATGACTTTAACATTTTTAAGCAAATATATCACATGACATCTCAGTTATTTATAAATGCAAATATTTCACTTCATATAGCAATCATCTGAGTAGGTTTGATGGTGATATCTCTTGGTTAAAATGATTACACTATGTACCTGTTTTGTTACATAATGGTACAGTTAGCAAATCGTGTTTTTGACTGGTGCTAACACCTAGCTTTTACATTGAAAATCTATCAGTGATGTATTTGGCGTTATTGTCCCTTTTCCCCAAAATGATTAGGTCTATACAGGAAATGTGTTTACTTGATGTTTTGAAAAGGCAGAGATTGGGGGTCAGGCAGTAAATCATGCTTCAGACCATTCAGAGATTTAACCAGAAGAATCAGAGGACATAAAGGTGGATGCCTCTGTGCAGCCACCAGAGAGATGAAGAGAGCTGCTGAGTGATAGAGAGAGAGAGAGAAACACACACACACACAGATAGACAGACAGGAGGTGGGGGGTGTGGGTGGGACGAGGGTGAGCGGGAGGTAGAGCGAGAGAGAGGGCTGTGAGATGGTTGCTGAGCCTTGACAGCCAGGTAGATTGTATCTGACATAAAGCCCAGAGATGAAAGAAGAGCGGACAGCTGGCCCACTGCACTCAGCACACTCCATGCAGTTGTACTCACCATGCCATGCAGCAAACTTCCCTACCCCCCCAACACACACACACACACACACACACACACACACACACACACACACACACACACACACACACACACACACACACACCTTCCATGTCCCACCTCCCTTTTTTCACTCTCATCCTCCCCCTGTTTATGCCCTCCTGACAACTCCTCATGGGTGTGTCCTCCACTTTCCACCAGAGGATCATCTCTGATCTAGTCCCCCTGAGGAGCAGCAGTCCAGACTTTAGCCTCTGTGTCATGCCTTCTGCCTCATCTCCACACCTTTCCTCTATCCTTGCCTGTCATCTCACAGCCCACTCAGTGCCACACTGGCTTGTTTTGTCAATAACCATTTATTTGTTGCTGGAATGGCAGCAGCCATTACATCTGACCTCCCTGTTTCATCAATTATGGATAGATTATTGGATGTGAACATCTGCAAGAGCTTGCTGTTGGACTCACCTCCTGGCAGGGATTAGATAAAGTATTAAACTGTTGTTTATTGTCAGGCCAAAATTCTACTGGGAAGCCAGAGATTTCCACAACCCCACAGCAAAAATAACTCCCATCAACAAGGCACCTTAAATACTTTAGCAGAGCTGCTGAGCCCCCCCTCATGGTAAGATATGGCCCATTTATTATTTACACTTATTATTGGTTGTTATAACACTCACAGTAAAAGCTCCTGGCAGGTGGGACTTAGTCATTGTTTGTCACCTTTGTAAATGTGCGAACCAGAGGCCAAACACAGTTGGAGACACACAAACACACAAATGTTTGTTTCTAAGGCATATCTTTCCACTGGGACAAGTGACTGACCGCTGCAAAACCTCTAATGATTCCCAGCATTTGTGTATCTATGAATATATACACACACAAAATCAATCTCAGGGCTCAGAGATATATATAAAGATGCTTAGATAATTCATTTTTAAAACATGCAAGATAAAATTCTTGAGTCATAAATTATAGATTTGAAATGCATATCTTCTGGCTGGGTATGTAATATTACAATACATTTAAGGAATAGATGAAAAATAGGACAAATATGCAGAATAATGATTAATTTTATGCTTGACCTCTGATTCTAAAAATTCTTAAACATACTTTTTGTGCTTTAATACTATTTATTGCCTTTTGAGGGGAAATCTATATTTCATGCACAGTTGATCATTGGAATTTAGTTTAGGGATGAGACATAAATTTGTCAAGTTGTTTAAAATACTGGATCCGCAGTTGAAATATGATAAACTACTTTGACTGATTAAAGCACTGAAAGATTACATATAAAAAAAAAGTTTTTTTGTATTGATAGTCTTTATGGTGGAAAGCCCATTAGCATACATACTTCCATAAAAACTAAGGATAAATATCACACCTTTACTTTTATGTTTTGACATTTTTATTCATACAGGTGACCTGGACTTGGACCAGTAGTTTTATCTATTACTGCTTAGCATTTTTTCCATATTGAAGCAAAAGAACAGGTTGCAGCTCTTCCTTTTCAGTCTCCTGTCAAAGCCTTTCACAATTCACCTTCAAGGCTTCTGCTCAACTGTCAACACCAGTTGTCAAACCAACACTTAGCATTCACATTGTTTCTGTGAAAATGAAGATATTTCTGCTGCGTATCCACAAAACAGCACATAGCTCAAGCATTTTCATTAATGTCTTTTGGTGGCTGAGACAGTGATGTAACCTCTGTCAAATAGGAAGTGTCTTTTTTTATAGGCTTTGAACAAAGACTGTGAAAACCGCCTGTGTGCTGGAGAGTAGTGGGGCACTGTGCATCAAAATATCAGCGCAGGTTGAAAGGCACAAAATAAGGTCAGTGTCACCACACTGCATTATTAATACTCAACTGTTTATCTCCTTGCCCATTGAATCTGTGCACAAGAAAATACTGCTTCTTATGAAATATTGATGCAATTTCCTGGCTTTACATGTAGAGAAGCAATCAAAAAAGTAGGTGTTATGCACTAACAGCGGGTTGCTGAATGGCATGTTTGTCACCTGGTAACATAGATTGTCAAACACAACAAAACACTGGATAACACCTGTAAAAGAAGCCCTCACATTGTATGCTGCAGATGAGGTGGATTTATGATGTTCATTATTATTGAAAAAAAGGCAATTTTTAAGCTGTTTATGTTTGACAGTAACAATGGATATTAATTTATTCTTAAAACCTTATTTTTATTTTGGTATAAAACTAGTCTTGCTAAATGACTGTGATCATGCACATTCCATACCCCAGCAGCTTCTTTTGGTGACATATCATTTTGGGGGAGCTGGTTTAGAAAGTTTATTTTATCCTGTCCAGTTATTGGCTAGCAGGAGGATGAAAAACAAAAAGTTTCAACAAATTTTTAATGAAACAAAAAAAACATACTTAAGAAAATGCAATATATAAAAAACATTTTATAAAACAATACTTCTTTTTACAAAATACAACATCACCAAATTCACAAAACACAATATCAAAAAGATACACAAGTTAAAAATATATATTTAATTCTGATTGAATTCTTCAAAAACAGAAATATTTCATAATTTAAAAAAAACACAAAAGTCTTATCCTAAGTCCTAACCCTAACCCTTTTTTTCAAATCAAGTACTTTGTCTATATTTTTGTGTGTGAGTAAGATTTCCTGAATGTTGTATTCTTTATGTTGTGTTTTATGGAATGAATGTTTCAATATTAGTTGCATTCTAGGAATGTTCTGTGAAATTTTTCTGTTTTCTGTTTTAAAAAAAAACAGGCTCCTGAATTGATTATAGTGTAAATAATAACTTTGTGAAGTAAGTTCTATTTGAAAAAAACGGTAAAAATGATTCAATAAAATTAAGAAGTCTGACTTTCAAGTCAAACTGAGACACTGTGAGGGCCTTTTGATATATTTTTTTATCGAAATGCAGTACCTTTATCACACATTTAGCTATATGTGGTAGGCAAGTATTCACCATACAAAGCAAAATGTTTTTCTTCTTTTCTCTTTGTTCTCTTTTATGTTAAAATTGCTCATAATCAAGCCAAATGCCTCTGCATTCAGACTGCATGCTTCTATATACAGAGAGACAGAGGGAGATAGAGCTCTCTAATGATCAACATGAGCCAGCGCCTTTATTATCCCAGCCAGCCAGCCTGTGTCTCTACTAGCTGGCTCATATGCTGTTAAAGTGATTGTAAATCATCTCACAGCAATGGCTGAGATTAGCATACAATCAAAAAGCTTTCTTCACACATGATGTGGTAACATCTCAGGGCCCAAAGTGTTTTATGGTGAATGAGACTGTATCACCCACTGTCATTAACAATCTAGTTGTGGCCAGGCGGGCAGCTGTACTTGGGCTGCTTCTGTTAGTGTTACCAGATGCATGAGGAAGATGCAGGCCTGAACTGCAGCCCATTATGGGCACTGCCTGTCAGGACCCATTAGGCACATGCTCTTTGATTAATGCTCTAAGTGATAGTGCGGGTGCTACTCTAAGACCAGTGCAGAGAAAGAGAGAAGGTTATCGCGTCAGTAAGAAATGCCTGAATGGGCAACGTAGTGTCAGTGACAATGATGGTGAATATGGTTTACCTTTTGCTCAGGCAGTGGTTGGGTAGGAGAGGAGAATTGTAATGTTTGTGCTTTTTTCAGCATAGAAGGGTTTTAGGCTCTGATTTCTTCTTCCTGTTTTCAAAGCTGAGCCTGCTTAGCTAGAGGATTTTAGGGGTGTCATCCCCCTCCCCCCAACTACCATGGCCTGCTATTGTGACCCATGAATTATTGATTAACGTTGGTAATAGAAAAGATACAAGTGTGGTATGCTTTGAATTGCCTTTACAGTGGTGGAAAAGTGTTGATATCTAACAGATATGCAAATTAATAATAAATGAA
>JAOXYM010000004.1:15719131-15731920 GCA_028567055.1 Leptatherina wallacei | reverse complement strand
CTATCTATCTATCTATCTATCTATCTATCTATCTATCTATCTATCTATCTATCTATCTATCTATCTATCTATCATTGTAGTTCATGAAAAATGTGAATTGCACTACAGTAGCATCGCCCTATATTTATATCAAACAATACTATGTGTACGACTGATTTAATGCGACAAAAACTGGTCAGAAGTGCAAATAAATGTACTTTGTAATATTACAAGGGCTTCTACACTGCTAACACTGGGCGCAGCAGGACATGTCTTCTCAAAAAGAGGACATGTCCAGGTTATAGAGGTTGTTCGGTCTTCATAAAACAAACACAGTAGATTTTAAATGAACTGTAAAACAACAGATAAGGAGAAACAGAAGGGATATAACCGCTGTCAAATAAGAAGTGTCAAATAGAAGAAACAGGGCTGGTCGAGTCGCGGGTTAGAGAACTTGCCGACGCACTGTTCGTGTTGCCTCGCTAAATATGAACAGTGTGTTACGTATTATATAATAAGTTGAGATTTTATTGTCCTATGCTTTCTGTATCAAACTTTCTTTCCTCAGCTCATTTTAGCACTAGTCACCCTCTTTGCAGAAGTTCTCACTTCTAGATTAACAGCCTGCTGTGTGCGTTAGATTTAGCTCCTGTTGCCCGATGATGCTTTGTGTTGTATGGCACTGTGCTGTGTGTGGGACTCCAGTGGTTCATAAGAGGCAGAATCAAACTTGTCACTAGTCGTAAACCCTTAAATGACAGGAAAATTGAGCAGAGGAAAAGAAGATGCACCCGCTGGGGGGGGGGCACAAGGGGTACACGGCCTCTTACTTTTTATGTTCTCTATATCGATTTTCATTGTATAATAAGCAAAATGTCTGCACATTAATCAGCACTCTAAAGCAACACTTAAAGCTCAAAAATATAAAACGTTTTGATTTAGTTGATGTCGATTACATTAACAGGGATGTGTGGTGACTGCAAGAGAAGTGGGATTGTATTTGTCTGGTCTGGAAAAACAAAACCATCAGAAACAAAACAGGAAGCAGATGGATAAATGAGGGAATGGATGAGATACAACTTAAGCATAAGTAAGCAATATTGACATAATCTTCCTTCTTTTTGTTTCCTTACCAGCACAATTGAATCTCCACAACAAGCTCTGTAACACCTAGGCTGCATGTAATTATCAAGCCATCTAAGCTGAGCCATTGTGCCAATCAGCTTATCAAGGGTTAAGGGGACAAGCTTGTCTGCAGCAGTACCCTGCTCACATCTCTGGCCCCAGCACATCTCACCAGTCATTGCTAATGATTTGTAGCCAACAAATTCCTAAGACTCTCAGGTGGCTTCCTTCAACCAGGCTCTGTGCGATGATGAAAAGCCTGAGATAAAATAAACTGACAATTGCAACTCATTGCGATGAGCAGGCACCAGCCAAGCAGCAGCTGAGACCCAGGGAGCTCAGCATTCCCTCTCTTTTTTTCATCCTTTCCTTCAACATCCCCTTTCTCCTCTGCCCTCCTCCTGTGTGTCTCACTGTGTGTGTGTGTGTCTCTGTGTGCGTGCGTGCGTGCGTGCGTGCGTGCGTGCGTGCGTGCGTGCGTGCGTGCGTGCGTGCGTGTGTACGGGTGTGAGTACAGGCATGGCAGAGGGCAGGTCTGCACATGTGATATTTATTTTAGAGCACTTGTGGTATTGCGTGCGTGTTTTCATGGGCATTTGCAAAAAAAATGGATGGATGAGTTTGTTCTTGCAGCGTAACTGAGAGGGGAAACTATATTCCTATGTTACTGTTCCCTAATTATAGCATATTCCCACCTTTTTATTTCAGTCCATTAAGCAAAAAAATGGTGGCCACCCTCTCTCACCTCCACACATGACATACTCCAATCAATACACTCCCACTGGCTGCCTCACTGGACGCCTCAAATGAATAGATTGCAGTGCAGTATTATGTTTAATTGAATTTTGCAGCAAGCTTCATGCAGAGCACTGTTGTAAGGTTGCAGGTTTCCACTTATGGTTAACACAACAACCTTAAAAAAACTCAAAAAATTTGAAATATCTGCAAACTCATAAATTATCCATTGATATGTTGTTAAACTTTCAACTCATCAATAATATCCATTAAACTGAATATATGTCATATTATTGCATTTCATTTTGTGATATAAAGAATAAGCATAGCTAGACTATAGATGCAGTTCAGATACCTAGCTACCCACTTAGGTCAGCACCACAGAGGTTCACATTAGCACATCAGGCCCCAGGAGAGGGTCTCCTCCTGACTGGTGTCTGCAGGGCTTCAGTCAGAGATGGGGGAGGCTGGCAGATGGTTCAGTAGTATGTCTGATGGCTGGACTGACGATGGATGGATGGATGGATGGATGGCCCTGATTCTCTTATCTTGTGTTTGGTGTATTCTTGTTAGTTTCCAGATGTCTTGTCATTCAAATTAAAAGTAAAAAAAAACTTTAAAAGTCAACATTCCTGTTATCTTGACCTGTTTTAATTCAAAATTGATGGTAAGTGAGAAAAAGAATGGTATTACCCGGTGGGCTCGCTTATCGTCTTTTCAATCTCACACACACACACTCCAGGTTAATAGTTTAATTTGCAAATAGTTCTTAGCCAATGAGTGCTGCTGAATGAGATAGAGGTTTGTTTGTTTGTAAAAATGCATGTGCCTAACAATGGTTATACCTTAAGGACAAATGTTTTTTACAAATCCAGTCGTCCTGGGGAAAAAAATATTATTTGAAATGACAGGAAAAAAGAAAGAAAACTGACAATCATACCAAATTTTGGGTAATTTTTGGCCTAATATAGTCAATGTGTCCCTTTTTATTTTTCTTTAGATCTTTATGGTGACTTGACCTTTAATCGATTAGTTTTTAATTGAAAATGTATGGATGATGACATCTTTATCCTTGAATTACATGGAGAGCTCTATCATTCTTCTCGAAACCTTTGATTAAAATCGGCATCACCAGCACTAACTTACACAAAAGAAACCACAGCACAAAATACCGGCAGCTGTAGAATCCAAAAACGGTAGTTTGTACTGATTAAGGCCATTTTAATGGTATTATTAGTATTAATAATAATAATAATAATAATAATAATAATAATAATAATCTATTTCATATGAGATTGAATTGCCTATGTTTGCATTTCAATTAAAATTAAAAAAATTACACTCAAAGGAAAATCTGACCCAGTCCTGAACATTACTAAATTATGAGTAGGCCTATAAGATATCGACACAATGTAAGAAGTCATTTGACAGCAACTTCTGATACTTAACTTTGGTTGGTACATAGAAAATATTTATCCAAGAATACCAGGTCAACACATTATTTAATTTACAAACTTTTATAAAAAAAAAAAAGGTTTGTTATTTTGATATCAAAATGGGACAATATCAGTTGTGAACAGCCACTAATTCAATTCTCTGAAGGTGTCATTCTGCTTCCTTTTTCTAATTGATGTGTTTGCCTGTACCAGTGACTTCTTGTGTGGACCTCTCATTGTGTGCTCAGTGACCACTGCAGTTGCTCCCTCGTCAATTAGCACAGTGGCTCGAAGCAGGCGCCAAGGCAAATATTTAGCTAATTATCAATATTTAATAACATTTCTGTACTGGCTCCTTTCCTAAGGTCCAGCAGATGCTATTAAATCTCACCACATAGATACACAGTTATGACACGTAATAACTACATGAATATAAAAGAGATTAATAATTTAAAGTGCGCCAACAAATTAGGACCATCATTAAAAAAACTAGGCTTGAAACCATTTTGCATAAAATCAGCCCAGTTCAAGGTAATGCCAAGGCTCTCCTGATAAAGAATTACAACATTAATTCAGCAAAGTGAACTCATAGCTCCAACTCTGTCTTTGAAATCCCCGGAGCATTCAAAAATAGAGGAATAAAATGTTAGCAATCATAGACACAGAGGCATTTCTTTCTATCCCCTCTATTAAACCTAGTCCAATTTTTGAGACTTGAAATAGATTTGTAGCACATCAATGCATATGGTAGAAGTGGTGGATTGATCACTTTGTCAATGTGAAAATGCAGAGTTCCAGGCAAAGCAAATGTTCATACTGAGTTTTTTTTTTCTTTTTTAACACACTTTGCACTTTTGCACACAATCCCACACTTTGACCTCTCTGAGTCATTATTTGAATTAAACATATCCCACCTTTCATACGGATCACTGAAGTTGTATCAAATAATCCCATCAACTGGAGTTACTTGGTCTTTATTATGAAAGCCCACCTCTGATCTTGGCTGTCAGAGTTTTCTTTGAAGTAATGCAACACATGTATATAACTGATGCTCTCACCACCATGATAGACATATAATATGGTTACTTTCACATGTCTTTATAACTCATGTGTTTAGAAAAAAAATTTTTTTTTTAAAGTTAAAGTATGTATTCTGATTTCCCCTTCAATTCCCAGTGAGCAAACACTTCAGTGTGTGCGAAGACAGCTGCAGTACCTTGCAAGGCAAACTCTTTTAATAGAGCATGTTGCTGGAGGCACAGTTGCTTGCTTGTGTGATATTACCATTTACCTGCTGTTTTGAATTTTATTTGAATTGGGATGAAAAGATCAGGAAAAGGTATGTGCTGGCAGACATATCAGAACTCCAGGATTTTTATTTTTTCTTTCCTTCTTCTTCTTCCACAGTCTAATTTCAGACATGCCCTAAGACTTGACATAGTGTTTTATGCTTCTGTTCTTGCTCTTGCCTGTTGGGATTTAACCTGCTTTGAGAGAGAGGTAGAAATCCTTCAGAATTTCCCCAAGGATATGCAAGCAGAGGGCAGAAAACATCAATCGGCCATGTGATGCCTCACACATAGTATCTTTGTTGATATGATGGGCTCTTGTCAAATGTTTTGCATGTGGTGGACTGCTACATTCCAAAGAAAAGAAATGCTCATTTTAAATTAGATGTGTGGTTATATCAGCTGTCCATCTCAGGCTTGTGCCTTTGCCATTTATGCACTTTGACTCATAGAACAAAAAATATATACTGATCCCTTCCAGGTTTTCTTTGAGGAACATTTTTTTAAACATTTGAATAATTTTTTTCACACATTTATTGAAAACTGGAGACACTTTAAACCCTTTCGTTCTTAAATACTCCTAATCATTATCATTATAACCTGTTATAATCACCTGCTTTAAGTAACATCATAATATTTTTAAATCTATCCTTACACCTCAATTGACCCCATCCAAATAATTTTTGGAATCTAAAATGTCAGAATGGATGAAAATCAACAGCTGAAAACATTAAAAAGAAAAAGTGAAAAACCTGGGGTCATAGTGTTTGCAATACAATAAGTCAAATTAATAAAGCATTTCTTTATTTTCTTTATTTTTTTTTCTTTATTTTTTTTTTTTTGGGGGGGGGGATCCATAGGTGTCAAAATGTTCTAATTTCAAATTGCTTTGGTATATTGTATTTAGCCAAACCACTCGTTTTCTCCATGACCACAGAGGCTGTCACCACCAAAACTGCTCAGATCAGTGAAGGCCAGGGTCCAAACCACACCTATAGTACTACAGTGAAGGCCCCAGAACCACCCAGACAAGGGTGATCACCTCGGCAACTACCCTGCAGACCAAGCAGGCAAAACCACTGGAATGGAGGATACACAGGAGGAAAACACTGAAGTTAAAGATGATAGACAATAAGACCAAATAAAAGCAACAGGTATAAAATTTTAATAAAGGAGGTAATAAAAACAATGTACTTGGGTGAAGCAAAACAATAGAAACAGAGGGCCACATTAATTGGTTTCAATTATTCAAAATAAATAAAAAAGTATATAATCTAATAATGAGTAAAAAAATATTTATAAGATAAAATAAAATAATCTCTAACAAAACAAAATAAAAATTCAGTTCAAAGCAAACCTATAAGTCTTGTAGTTTATAACCATTTCATAGTAAATCAAGAAATATGCATCCAATGCAGAACCAAGTAAGTTTTGTATACTTACTTTACTTACCTTATATTTTTATCAAAAATTCTTCCAAAACACATTCAAAGACATCATCTGTGCTAAAATCCAACTATCTATCATTTAAAGTTTCAATTTGTAAAATTTAGGGAGAGCTAACAAAAGAATATTCGCAACATTACTCATTACACTTTGATAATAATTCCCTTATCCTTTTTTTCTACTGAGATGGAGCTTCTGTTATGCTACTGATGACAGGTCTATGTGTTGCTACATCAATATGCTAGTGTGTGACATCAGTCACCACTGTTGACACAGACTTTATTGTGGCATTTTGTTAGCTAAAGACTTATAACTTCCATTGTATTTTTGATTCCTTACTTTTTTTCATCGTCACCAGCAAAAGGTTTGGGTTAGGAGTCAGAGGGACATTGTCAGGGCTAGAAAAACATACACTTTCAAGGATTTCCTATCTTTCCTTATTTCCCTACTTTTAAGAGCAAGCTAAAGACTCAGCTGTTCAAGTAGCATTTCCGCACTTAGCATAACTCTTACTCATCAGGATGAGTTAGAAAGATTTGTCCAGCTCTTTGGCACAATTCAGCACTGAACAAGCTGTGTACACTTACGCCTAAGATGATATTGTGTAATGAATTTGTGATCTTGTAGGACTATTGTAGGGGAGGGAGGAGTGACTAGCACTTAATTATGATGTCCCCTGTTTTCACTCTAAGATATAAGTCACTTTGGAGAAGAGCATCTGCTAAATGACTGTAGAATGTCTTTAAACAGTAGTGGGTGTCCCTTGAACATTAGTGCCGCAAAATAAAATACAACTGCCTACTAAAATATGGTAATCTCGCCATCGGATAGTCAACAGCTTTTGATGAGACTGGGTTATCTATTGGCAGATTTGCAATATAATGTTCATGATATACATTATTTCACATATCAGAATCAGAATGCTTTGTATTGTCATTGCACATGAAATGCATGTTTCTGAATGCCTGTTTTGTTGGGTAATGGTGTAAAATCAAAACTTTGCATTTTAGAGATCTGGAAATGGATGTTAATAAATTTTAAATGCCAGTTTTCACACTTTATTTTTAGCTGTTTTATGTTGCCATCTACCTGGATAAAAATAAATATATGGTAAATGTGGGCTACTTGTAAATGTTGGCTCTGGTGGGAGACATATTTGTTCATGGAATGGTGTTCCATGAAAAGAAAAGGTAATTAAGAAATTGGTTGATTGAATATTTTATGCTATCAAGATTGTATTGATGAAAATGTTTAAATTTTTTTGAACAATCAAAACCCTTCATTGAACGTTAAGTAGCCTCAGGTGAATTTAATGTCCATTAAGTACACCTGAAACATAAAGACATCTTAAAAGACCTTTTGAAGGACAGTCATCTTTAGGTAATGTTAAAAAAGTTGTTGTGAATTTAAGAATTGAAATGAACTGTGTGCAAAACCTTAATGAGACAGAAAAAAAATCACGCAAGGTCATCTTTTGTAAAAGCAGAAATTTCATTCCTTTGGGGCAGAAAAGACAGAACTTTTTGTTTTAGCAAACTGCCCATCAAATAAGCATAATTACCATCAGAATTCATACAGTGTTCTCAGACTCCTGAAGGCAAGCGGCCCCACTCAAATTAGCAGCTCTGATAAATCACCATTAATTAGCTAATAAAAGCCAGCAGGTGGTTCAGAGCCCAAAGACATCCCCTGGTTGTCTGAATAATGTATATTACAGCGGTGCACTGATAAAGTAAATGAGTAAGGGGAACAACAGATAGGGGTTCTAGAGGGCCCTCTTGTAGGGAAAATACTCCAATCAAACCTCCTGCAATTACACAAGCCCACCCAAAGGAATACAAGTGGGCCTGACCCTCACTCAAATCACATAACTCATAGGGCTCTGGTGGGAGGTATATTTGTTCATGGATTATGCAGACAGCATACAAAGTTTCCCTTATCTCAACCCTGCTTGAAGAGCTTGCAAAAGATGTTGTAGAAACATAAGGCAATTATTGAGAGACAAGTAGATTTGATAGATTGAGGCACAATGACCTCACTGCACTGATCTGACAAGGGGACCATGTATTCTTCCTCATCTACACATCATTATATATAGAAAAAAACAGTAGTGGATGAGATCTTTTTGAATGTTTTGAACATCAAAAACATTGAACATTTCCTGTTTTTACTGTCTGCTGTACATGCATATTTTTAACAATAGAAAAAATAATTTATCCAAAGTGAGTAAGAAAACTGTGTCTGTCCTACTGGTACAGGTCAAAATGTCTGCTGTAGAATAAAATGTACCTGTGTATTTTTTCAAAGGGTAGTGTAAAAATACTAAAAGCCTTGCACTGGTAATCTTACTCAGCACTGATGTCACAGAGTCCTGGAGTACACTGATATACAGTGGTTGAAGAAGTTTTATCCTATAAATAATGGTACCATTAAAACAGTTTGCAAGAAGTAGGTGTTCAGCATGAAAATGTAAATATTACTTGGGTAAAAGTACTGGCAGCATAGTGTTGAAGTAAAAGTATTGGATATGAAATAACATGAAGCATTGATGCTGGTGTTAATGTCATTAAATTAATAATTTGAGTTTATATGTTGGATTTATTTGAAGATTGGTTAGAACTGAACTAGTTTAGAAAGTTAAATCTGTGGTTACACTGTTTATACTCTGAAACAGAAACAGAAAAGTGGGAGAAAACTTGCATAATGAGTGTGTGTAAAATACCCATCTTTAAAATAACTAACTAGAGATGTAAAAATCATCTTAATAGAGTTAGAAGTTGAATATATCCTCCAGCAATATGCTGAAGTTGAAGTAAAAAGTGCCATCAAATGAAATAGAGAAGTTAATAACACCAACCTCCAAACTGAACCCTACTTGAGTAGATGTTTTCAAGCACTGATAGTGCATCACTACAACATGCAAGAGTATAAAGCTAGAGTTGGACAAAAAAGTAAGTATACTTAACACATTGCCTTATTTCCTCTTTTGAAGTTTTTAGATTTTTTATGACTTTGTTGTCTTCTTCTGCACATCCTTTGCTGGCCCTTAGCTTCTTTGTGTCACTGCCACCGACTGTAGATTAATGCAAAAGAGGGGAAACATTGACTGAAATGGTATAATGTACATCATTGACAAGTCATGCCACTTACCTTTTGAATGTTTGCAGCTCAGGCTTCCATTTCAATAAATTCCTCTGGATCATCATCAGGATGTTATGGTTCAACATTTTAATGCATCAACATGCATTTGTGTGTGTGTGTGTGCGTGTGTGTGTGTGTGTGTGCGCGCGTGTGTGTGTGTGTGTGTGTGTTTGTGTGTGTGTGTGTGTGCGCGTGTGTGTGCGTGTGTGTGTGCGTGTGTGTGTGTGTTTGTGTGTGTGTGTGTGTATGTGTGTGAGCGCTTGTGTGTGTGTGTATGTGTGTGTGTGTGTGTGTGTGTGTGTGTGTGTGTACGGGTGTGCTATAACCCATCTAATTTAAATAAATTCTGCCACAACTAAGTTTCACAGTCAGCAAACACACTCAGAAATCTAGTTTGCTTCTTTCCTCCTTGGGTAAATGAGCTTTTTTCTCTGGGTTAGATGTCCTGAGGCAGTCACTTGGCAGAGGGTGAAAGAAATGGCAAAAAGGCATCCACACAAGTGGGACATGGGAGCAGATGGGACACTGATTGCAGTGTTGTTTACAGCTGTTGAGGTCTTTCCACACTGCTATATAGAGGTCAGAAATTATGTCTGCCTGCCACATTTCACAGCACTGCCACTGAGATACACAGGCATCTCACTGTCAATACAATATTAGAAATGTAAAAGAAATACACTTTTAGAATATGAGTTTGTGTTTTTCAGCAACATGGACTTTGTTTTTGGCTGGTGGGGGCAGATTTCTTAATTTCTTCAAAAAGTTCTCCTGGCAAAAACAGGCAATCTGCACATGCTCATACTTTTGATGCTTAGAAAAGGGGGGAGAAAAAAGGACAGCAGAGAGTGAGGAAGGAGAGCCATCCAACACAAAGGCCTTTGATGATCGTTAACATTTCTTTATGTTCGCATTGAATCACTTTATATGGTTTTACCAGGAACGTTGCCCATTCAGGAACGTTCCATCAGGGTTCTGACTACAGTCTGTATCTCAAGCAATAATAGCCCAAAGCGGCAGGTGAAATATATCCAAAGTAATCAACCTTTTGCAAAGGCACCTCAGAAGCACACATTTCAACAGCACAATGTAATCTAATACAGAGGGTGGCATCAACTCGCTTTGCTGAGACATTACTTTCAATAAAGCATTTGCATGGCAAGGTGGTAAGTTTTTAGCAATAAAAATGCCATAAATCTCTCGTTTCCATTACAGTAAATGACATACTGTTGGAAATTTGAGTTTGATGGCAAAGCCAGAATATGTTGAGCATTTCTGACACATGTCGGTGATTTCTTGTATCGTTTGGCATGATGTAGCATGTTTAATTAAAATTTTTAAAAATGAATATGATGCTGCATAGAAAACTGTTTCTCTCTGCACTCAAAGTCTTTGGTATGACATATTTGTGGTAGCAAACCTTAGCCGCAAATGTCTGTCTGAAAGTTGTCTGATGGCTCATTTACTGCATGATTGGGAGCCAACTGTCTCTAGCTGTACAGCTGGCTGCCCAGAATATTGCAACTGCTCTTTTATTACACACAAAGTGATAAATGTGAGTAGAAGCCATATTTCCAGAAGAAAATATTTAATGTCCATGCAATTATTTTGAAGAAAATCATGGTTTGCATCCTACATTTTTCTCTGTTCCATACAGAACAAAGCATATCACAATATGCTAAATAAAACAACACATAACATTAAAACTCCATGCAGCAGTATGTGCAGGATTCATCTTAGCGAGTATTCAAATTGCATTGTGCTGATGTGTGGATGCACAAAATGAGGATGATAAAAGAGAGGTGACCAGACATAATGCAACATGTGAGATTTTCATAGCAAGCTTAAAGTTCATGAACAGACTGAGATCTACAGTGTATTATTCCTTAACATAACATGATCAATAATAATCAGGATTTTTGTCCCTTATAGCCCCACATTCTGACTTTTCTAAATTTTTACACCTTCTACTTTCCAGCCATTTTTATTTCTATTTAAATCTTTTTTCACCTGTAATATTAGCATAACCTTAAGCACAGTAGCTATTAAGCCTGATGTCATTTCATTGTTTTTTCTGTCACTAAATGAAAGCAACATTTCTCAAAAGAAAACAAAGTAGATGAAAGTCAATTTTATTCTCAACTATTTTAAACTAGAAAAAAGGTTATTAATCTTAGGTTTCACATCCTTGATACGAAACAAATTTTCAACAACATGAAATTTCACCATTAAGAATAAGTTATACGTACCAAACTTTTTTTGTACTGATCCCTCAGACTGAAATTAAGACTTTTGATCAATTCAATTCAAATGATTTAATTAGCCATACATGCTCTCTCCCTAATGATGTAATCTTCAGTGTCCTATGCTAAGTTTCTGTATTTTCTTGACTGTGCCCCCTTTCTGGAACATCATGACTGGTTCATCACTGTAAATTTAAGGAGTTTCCTTTAATTTTATTTATATCTAATTTTAGTTCTACCTGAACATACAAATCCACAGATTGAGCTGTGAACCAATCAACACAGTTTCTATGGAGGTGTTCTGATAATCATACTAATTAGTGAGAGCATATTATAAATCATTCATCAACTATTTACTGTATTGTTTGTATGCATTATGCAATTCTTTAGACAGGGTTAGGCTTAATGCACACTGGATTTGCATTTGGGGATTGTGTGTATGTGTGTGTGTCCTTATTGGTATTGTGAGATGCATAGCCATCGAGACCATAATTTAGTCCATTATGTCCTCTGGTTTGCAGTCATAGCCCCAGGCCTCTGGCACTGAACGTTGTGTCATTTGCTACCAACTGGGTTTTTGATGAGAGTGTGTGACCTAGACGCCTCATCTCTCACCACTGTCTCATTCCCTTTATTTACATCTGTCTTTAGCATTCTAATTACTCTCTTTATTGCTTTAGCCTGGAGGAATCTGTTATACTGCAGAAAAAGGGACTAAGGACACTGGAGTTTAAACCAATAATAAAGCAGCATAACTCCCATTACTCCTGGGCAAAGAATGAGCCTGTGAGGCTCTTTTTTATGGGCTGTGGGCAAGAAAACTATATAGCCAGACTTCTCTGTTTAGGATGTAGATGCAAGGGTCTGTTTGCTTTTCTGGAGTGTGAAATTCAAAACAATTTGTTTTCACTTAAAAGCCCTACCCAAGCAACAGATATTTGACTGTTCTGACAGATGCTGCATTTTTCCTTTAATCTCTACATGTATGGACATATATAACATTTAGCAAAAAAAATGGAAATAAAAACAAACAGAAACAGAAAAACTTAAATGTTTTAAATGTTCTGTCCCTTCCCACCAAATCTTATAGAGGCATCAAGAGTAGGCACAGCAGTCTTTAATGAGCTCTCAACTTTAAAGACTTGAAGGATATTAACAAGCTGCTTGACAAATGGTGCTTAGAAGCACATTAAAGACGCAGCTAATGGTGCGCATAATGACGGCTAATTTTCGATCAGATATAAATTAGAGCCCCCAACAGTTATTTGCCTTAAGGACTTTATGTAAATGATTCTGTTCTGTATAAACTGAAAGCTGAGATGGAGTGAGTGAGTGAGTGAGTGAGTGAGTGAGTGAGTGAGTGAGTGAGTGAGTGAGTGAGTGAGTGAGTGAGTGAGT
>JAOXYM010000004.1:15654251-15666228 GCA_028567055.1 Leptatherina wallacei | reverse complement strand
GAAAAGAAAAGAAAAGAAAAGAAAAGAAAAGAAAAGAAAAGAAAAGAAAAGAAAAGAAAAGAAAAGAAAAGAAAAGTCCTTAATCCCCATGGCTGCTCTCAGGTATAATGAAACAATCTTTTAAAGTGAACACAGACGCAGCAGGGTGTAAACAAACTGCCACAGCTGTCAAACACTTCTTCAAGAAGTGTCAAAAGTTCAGACTTTTCAATTACACCAGTTTTAATATGCACGCAAGGCTCCCCTGGCTGATTAAAATGCACCATTTTAAGCCTAATTGTTCAAGAAAACTGTGTTTTATGTTGCTGCAATGGTAATAACTAATGATAGATGCATAAAATTTGCATACATTTCCCAGACCAAGAGAATATCTGATCATTGTGCCACAGAGAATTGCTCTAAGTTAGGAAGTTAATTTCATTATCTCCTCCTCCTCATTTAAAGCCCACCACTTTACAATAATTGGAAAACAGAATAAAAGATTAGCTTTTGACTGGATGACTGGCGTTAATAAAGTGTGATGGAATGTGAGTGTTACAGAGAGGGAACCAATTACAGCAGCCAATCTAAGCCAGGCAATGGTTGATGGTGGTGGTTCAATCTCTTCATCTGCTGTACAGCACCATCAGGGACCTACTGCAGAGACCTCTGCTCCAGCTAGCAGGCTAATTGTCAATTCTGCTTAAGTCATAAGGAGAGCTATTTTACCCAAGCTTTGGAGAGAAAGTGAAGTGTCAAATTAAAGTAAAAGTGGGAGTATGAAATGAAAATGAAAAATACTTTATGAATGAATGTAGATATAAAGTTAAAGGAGAAGCACAGGGAGAAATGTGACTTAAAAAAGAAAAAAACACTAAAGGATGATGCCATCAATCACCCTTTTGAAACACAGTACAATCATAAAAGTACTTAAGTTTATGTACTTTGTACGTTTTTGTCCAAGAATGTGACCATTGTCGGCAGAATCTCTTTGAAATGGAATCACATTAAGACATTTCCTCTTTCAGCACATTATATTCCAGTGGGCGTACTGTGTGCTGGAGGAGAAATTTAATGACACCAGGTTCTTCCAAATTCCTGTGGGTCACCTTCATCCCCCACTATGTCATTGCTACAGTCACATTGACCATATCAGTCACTGCCAGTCAGCCCATCATCACTCATTGAGTGATTTAAGCATCTTAAACAAATGATAAACACAAAAACAATTCTGTTTGAAGACACAAAGGTTTATTATTATTAAAAATGTTATCATATGTACAGGTCAGGACAGGATGTAAAGAGATATTATTGAACATATTACCTAATAGAATACTTAAATACATGTTTGTAGCTTTTTTTATTATTCTGAGAAAGTTTAATAGATTAAAACTTTTTTATATCAAATTTTGGAAACTCCTAGAACCCCTTTGATCATTAATGGTCTGATCATTGACAAATACATTAAGATCAGGAAATGAGGGTTTTTTCCCTTTTAAAAGGGTCACAAGAAAATGTTTATAAGGCAAGTCAAGCCTACAGTTTGGCTATAAATGTTATTAAAGTATTTTTAGAACGGATTATTATTTAGATGCTCTATGGTAAGGTATAAACATGTGCCAAAAGCTGTCAACATTGCCATTGCTTTTATAAATTACTTAAAGAATTGGCCAAATATGGTTAAACCATGAAGAGAGCCATCAATCTTGTATCAACTCTTTAGAAAAGAAAGAATTACAAAAATGGATATAATGGTCGCATCCAGAGGAGCCAGATGAGGTGGCTCAGGCATCTGGTCAGGATGCCTCCTGGACGCCTCCCTGGGGGGGGGCACGTCCCACCCGAAGGAGAACTTGGTGTAGACCCAGGACGCGCTGGAGGGATTATATCTCTCAGCTGGCCTGGGAGCACCTCAGGATCCTCCAGATGAGCTGGCTGATGTGGCCGGGGAGAGGGAAGTCTGGGCTGTCCTGCTCAGGCTGCTGCCCAACCCCGGATAAGCGGAAGAGGAGGACGATGACGACGACGGTTATCATGGTGATCATATACATTAAAGAAAATGTGCCATAAGCTTCTCCTTATGTTTTTCTTTACCCTGTATTGCCTGTGGAGAAGTAATAACTATAGCTTGGCCAACACATAAGCATGATTGTCATTAGTTAATATTCATGTAGAGATGTTTACATGGGAGAATACAGCTATTCTATCTACCATCCTTTTTTTTCTTTAATTTGGCATTGTCAGACATGGAAGTAGGACAGGATTTTAGAAACCTGCAGATCTATACACACATACATCCACACAAAAATGCAGACAATCTAGCCTCATCAAAAATGATGCAGTGGGCCCTTTGTTGTCAAAGTCTTCATACAGAAATCGCATATTCATGTGGGTGTATTTAAGCCATTTCTGCTGGCATAAGCACGCAGCACAACAACGAGTCCTCTGAAATGTCGTTTCTTGGCATTCCTTGCCACTTAACCTACCTCTGTGTTTGAGAACATGGCACCTTGTTTTTGATGCTTTGCACAGCATCGTTGCACCGTTGCATTAAAGTCTCCAGATTTAATAGTGGCTTGGAGGCCTGTGGTAACATAAAATGCCTCCACATTATGCACTAAACAGCAAGATTTGCAGTTATTCAATTGAAATGATTTTGCTATGCAGTGGCAGTGGACAAAGAAAGCTGCTTTGAATTAGTGAGTTACTGCGTTAGTGTTTACAGCCTTATCTTACAGCTACTGAATGTAGTCATCATCTCACTTTAACAATAAAAGACATGCAACGCTTACAAACTAGCTTACCCTGAATTCAAGCCTCTACAGTAGCCTACATTTCATCATGACTCCAGCCTCTAAAAAGTCTCTTTTTTTTATTTCCTGCTTGACACCAAAAGCCAGAAAACCTCAACTTCAAAGGTCTGACATACATGGATCTCACATTATTTCAAAATCTAACAAAGTATCTTGACTATTGTCCTGCAGCTAGAACCCCAACACCCACACATCCGACCCCCTAACCAATGGAGTCATGTTTTTTTATTTCTCTGATACAGAATTATAAACTTGCTAACAAGTGTTTTTGACTCTTAGTATAGTATTCACCAACCCCACCATCATGTCTTGCTGCCAATAAAACCAACAATCTGTAAGTTTTTAGCTTGACAATGAAATTTACATTAGATTTATTTGCTTTAAGGATTAAAATAAGTAGACATATCAAGAGAAATGCTTATCACAGTTACATACATTTAGTCATGCCACAATTATACACTGCCTGTCCAAAACAAGTCACCACCTGGATTTAACTAATCAAATGCGGAGCTCAAAATAGATATCACTTGCCCCAAAAATTATTTAGGTGCACAATGCCTATTTGTGAAACCTTAAATTTTATCTTATTAAATCTTAGAAAAGCTAAAACACTCATATAAAGGTGTTTTTATACTTTTTCTTAAAAAATTTGTTTCTTAAATCTGGTTTGATTTTTAATTTGTGCTGGGTAACAATTAAGATTTTTGATCACGATTAATCCCATTGTAAGCCCTGCAATGGATTGGAGACCTATCCAGGGTGTACACCCTGACACTTCCCTGCTAATTCCTTGGATAGACTCTAGGAGAAGATGTAGGATATAAAAGATGTAGGACTTGTTTTTTATGTTCGAAACCTAGAAATTTGGGGTTTTGGACTGTAGCTTGAAATGAAGAGGATCTAAAAATAATGCCTTTTGACAATGACAACTTTGTGTGGGGTGACCTGTGGGATTTTCTTTTCTTTTTTGGGGGGGGTTTAAAAAAAACATGTTGCAAAATTTAACTAACAACATTGTCAGTTTTAGTTCTGATTCAATTTGTCTGTTTTTATCCCTCGTAAACAAGAGCATACATATTCTAAAGTAACAAAAGATCTTCTGTGAGAGGGAAGAAGTGATATTTCAAGAGAAAAATAATTACCTCAAGTTTGTGTAAGTATAGGGTTAATCTACAATTCAAAATTTTTTCTCAAAATGTATGTAATGACATGTAAGCCATAAGTTGTTTATCATTAAATTTTGTCATTCGTACCTTAAAAAAGGGGTTTAAATAGTCTCTAAATGTATTGACAAAATTTCAGACTTGCATTGCGGAATATTTGCAGTAAAGTCTATCCGCTCTTTAACCAGAATTGTCTCATCAAACATATCGCTTTCTCGTAGTCTCTTTACGTCCCAGCTACGTTCAGATATCGAGAAATGTTCCAGATAAGTTGATTGTCCAAACAAGAGAGGATGTCTGTGTTGTGACCTGTCCAGAACATTTCTTGTGCGTTCAATCAAAACGACGTGCCGCCACAGCTCCGAGGTAAAAGAGCAGAACGTTTGTCTGAATGGAAATGGTACAAAAACAAATTCCGCACCATTACCACTTTTCAGAGCATGTTTGAAAGGGGCTTAAGTTAGCTATATTGCAAGTTACTGGTTTATTCCATACTTGCATAGGTGCACGTGCTGTCAAAAATTAGGCACACCACTTCAATTTTACATACACTAACTGGCACATGCACACAGTATTTAGATTCCTGAAAAAAGTACAAGCCTCCTATTGGATAATGACTGCATGGTCGCTTATCTTTCAGCTGGCAACAAGTTATTCAACCCAACTGATGGAATGAGTAGCTTCTCATTTCTTAAACAACCATTTCAAAAACACATCCCATGGTTATGGAAAAGATGTTACTCTGTTTAAGAAGGGTTAAATCATTGGCATGCACCAAGCAGAGAAAACATCAAACGAGATTGCAGAAACTACTCAAATGTGTTAAGAACTGTCCAAAGCATTATTAAAAACAGGAAGAATAGTGGGGAACCATCGTCTTCCAGGATGAAATGTGGTCAGAAAAACATCTTGAATGAGGGTGATCGTGATTATTTAAACATTTGGTGAAATCAGAAATGCACTAGTAGAACTTGCAGCTATGTTGAATAGTGAAAGTAAGAACATTTCCACATGAACACTGTGAAGGAAACTCTCAATACATTCTTGTATAGCTGAATTCACTGTGTCGATGCTGTCCTTGAGTTACTTGTGTGATAACTTTATCCGATGACAGTTCAGTCAATAATCCTGATTTTATTCCAGAGCAGTCTGGAAATGTTTCAAGTGACTGTAAGTTGACACATAGTCTTAAGAGGATTCTTCTCAGTCACAATTTTTTTATGCATTTAGCCGTCTGACAATAGAAACAACATTTTGGAGATAAGATAAGTTTTATTAGGAATTTGTATGTGCTATACTTGCATTTAACTGTTTCACAAAAGATGCAGAGAGACAGAACTTTTGAGGAGTGCCAAGTCCAATTTGAGTCTGATTGACTGTATACATGCAGAAGTGAGTTTATTCCCAACCCCATTATCTGGGTCTGTTTTGAGACCTTCAATTTTAAGCCATTTCAGTCGGCCAACATCTCTAAATGCATTTTAAAGTCCAGATTTATTCAGACTAACTCAATCATTGTTTTTCTTGTGATGTCATAACCTGCTCAGCAGTGCAATGCTAAAAGTTCTGGATTTTGGACCTGGTTGGTTGGGCTTTGGGGGTTTGCGTGTTCTCTTTTTAGCAAGGTTTTTGGTTTTCTCTGTGCTTCAGTTTACTTCCAAACACATCTTGCGCTAACTGGTTATTCTAAAGAAGGCATTAGTAGGAGTGTCGGTGTGTATGGTGATATGCCTCTCTGTGTTAGCTCATTGTTGGATTAGCAACTGCTCTGAGATGTACTCTGCCTCCTGCCACATGTCAGCTGCAATAGGCTCCAACCCATAGCCAATGGATAGATGGATGGATGAAGTTGAAGGGAGCAGCTGGTTAATTCTGCTTTGCATAAATATTAGAGATGAGAGAGAGGTGACAGCCAGTGTAGTTTTGTCCACAGGTAACAACAGAGGCACCAGATGAAAGATGAGTTATATGCAGCAAACACAAAACCAACACATATATCCTTCATGATGCAAATACACAAGCAATCTGTTACTTACCAATATCAGTCAGACCGTGAATTGCCTTCATTAGAAACACCACCTCAAGGTCTTTCTATTGATCACCTAGCATGCTAATTCCAAAGAAATTCTGGACAGCCACCCAAGAAAACCATCACTGATTAAAAAGTGGTTGCTCAATCATTAGTTGTGGAAAGGATTTTCTCTACTTCTAACATGTCTTCCTTTTGCCCCAACGTTTTGTATATTTAATTTTCTTTTCCCAGTGCTTTGTTTGATGTTTTGTAACTTTTCATGTGTTGCCAGTGGATTGGTGCCTTCATAAAGGAAATGCTTCCCTTCCAGGGTGGCTAGGGTGTATCTGCATATGAATATTTTCAATTGATGAATACGATACACCACCACTGCGCCTTTGATAGTCTGAAGCTCGGGTCCTGAGTGATGTCAGAATGGTGGGACACCAACTCAGGGCAAAACATCCCAATTCACAGCAGGAAGAAACAAACATTAGAGCCCTTTGACGTCCTCTGTGTTTAATATTGCAATACTGTTTACAGAGGAGGGAGTTGGCTCTCATGTCCACCATGGACCCCAAGTGTTTTTAAGGTCAAGCCATCTCAGTTCCTCTTCAGTCAACTTCAAACTCTTTGATCACTTGTTGTTTTTGACTGCTGTTTTCAGTCGTGGCCAGGTTTTTATAATGTATGACAGCATTACATAGTTATGAACAGCTTGGCAGGCAAGTCAAGGAAGTGATGGAACTTATTTCATACTTTCAAAAGGAACTCCGTGTTCTTCAGCTTACCTTATGCTTCAAGGAAGTTTGACATGCTGGCAAACGCGCATATTTGCTTTCTCATCAGAACTTTGGTGGTCCTGCAGTCCCACACAGTAAAATACAACTTTTTTATAGACTTTGAATTTTGCACAGTTAGAATCATATGATATGTTAGCTTATGAGATTTAGTGAGCATTTTTCATGGTCAGGTGAACTGTATCACCTGTTTCTAATCTTAATGCTAATTCAATTAAGTACTATCATTGTAAGCAAATGTAACTGTTTGACAAATGTCAGTGTACTGTGTTCCAAAAGTACCTTATGTATTCATCATATATGTTTTCATAGGGTTTTTCTATCTGTTCTATTTGTACAGTAAAGATGGAGAGCACCACATTACACTAAGCAGCTTAAAACGAATATCTATTGCATATTCAAGAATTATTTCTTGGAAGAGAAGATGTGGAATTAAAGCACTAAAATCAAGCACTTTTGCTGTTGTCTTTTTACAAGATTCATTAAATTAATTCAGTACATACAATTTCTACATTTTGTAGCTATAGAACAAGGCCTGCACAGCTTGCTGCGGTCACCTATGTCCTCAGTGGCAGAAATATCATGTATGTGTGTATTCCACAACTATCCTTTTACTTTTTGTGTGGAGGTTTAAATAATTGAATAAGGGTTTTTCTAGCAATGCTTTTTTGTTGTTGCTCTTGAGTAACTATCCAAAGAAATAATTGAAATAACTTTTTTCTGTCAACTCTGAGCAGTAGCTGCTTAACTCACAACTATTTCAAAAGAGTATATGTACAGTTTTGACATCGGGAATTAAGGACCTGGATGTGTGTTTCAGTAAGAGATTCCTTTTATTTGTAATATTACATTTAAGACCTTCTGCTTCTTGAAATATACTTAACATATTTTTACACCTCAGAAAAAAAAACATAAGCAGGTGCAAAGCCTTTTTTCCCCCCGTTTTGAAAAATGTTTCAGGTGTTGAAATGATCTGACAAAGATTACTGCCAGTTGAGGCGGGAAGAAAAAGAGGGAGCTATCGAACTTGTGTCCTGGTTTCCCTACTAAATAATGATCTCTTGAAAGTGTGTGTTTTTTTCCTATTCTTCCAGTAACAGTGTGTGCAAGATGAAAGATAGTTCCGGGGCTAGTGCACCAGCACACATCTAACTGAGGCAGGTGTTAGAAATGTAGATGGCTGGTGGAGACTAAAGACGATACAAATTTGAAGTGAAAACGCTACTGGCACGCCTCCTCTGTTCTTAACACGTGAAGCCCCAGGCCGATCAATTATTCATCTTATTGTGTGTGCGCGTGGCATAGTGTTAGTTCTGTAGTCGGTGAGGAGGTGTCTGTTGCACTTAAAGAGTGAGCGCCACATCACTTGGCAGGCCCAGGTCTGTCAGCCTGTCTCTGCTCTCTCCCTGTCTTACGCACATACACACACATACACACACATACACACACGTAAAAAGCCCTTGTTCTGCCTGAGCCTTTTTAATGATGGGATCAGGGGTGAGAATTGGTGGCTAAAGTGCAGCTCCAGTTATTTGAGAAAAAGGGGGAAAAAATAGAAACACAGAGCAAGAGGAGTGTGAAAGAGAGAAAGATGGGTGAGTAAAAAGGGGGGGAAGAGGTGGTGGAAAGGAGAGGAGGGGGTGTGCTTTGTACACTGGGGGTATTTTTCAAAGCAGTACAGACTTGAAGCCATTGGGAGACTCCTTTGACTTTAATCTTGGCTGGTTCTTTGAAAATTATGACCCAGGACCACGGTTGCTTCATTAAAAGACATGTTCTGTTTCTTGTGTAGTTTCAGCCAGATTTTCTTTTTGTGCATGTGCTGCTGATTTCAGCTTTCCATCCTCCGCGCTTCCTGCGGCCTCCTGAGCACTTACAATGTCAAGGGCCACTCACTGTGGATGTCTGTATGCAAACAGATCAGTAAATTTTAATAAGACAGACCCCCTGGACTTGAACGTCTCTGTGTGGCACTCATCAGCTTTGTCTACTATTGTCATCATACTACATTCTGCACATATTGCCCACAGTGGGAGAAACGTGACAGAAATTTAGTTACACGGTTGGTCGGGTGTGATGCTTCAGGCATTATATTTTATATGAAAACTGAATCAAAGTCTGTTGAAGGAAGATGGGTTTATGCCGTTTGGGATGTGTCCAACTAAGACACCTTCACAACTTGGGTTTCTTGCTAACCAGAACTACAGTGCTTCCAAAAAAGGGGGGAGCTCAGGTGGCAGAGTGCAAACATGACATTATACAAAGAGAGGAGTTTTGATACTTTTCATATTTTGGTTAAATAGAGCCTTTTCTGGTGTCTCCTGAAAGGCATTTTTAACACAAAGCAAATGTTAAAAGATGTAGGTCTAAAAAATGGCAAATGTTTTGAAACTTACAATTACATGTTTGACTTGTTCAACTTTTGTTTCATCCTCAGCAAAGACACCAGAGTAAAATTGAAAAAAAAACATATCGACTAAATGCCCATCCATCCATTTTGTTCATTTTATTCTAATCTTATTTCTTATTCATTTGATTATGTGAAAAACTGACTGACTCATCCAATTCTGTTTTGCCTGCAAACTATTTTAGGAATGAGGAGTGAACTAACTTTTCATTACCATGATCTTCTTTTTCTTCATCAATAGCAGCCTCTGTAAGTATGATAAAAAACTTTTTAAATTTGGTAAACTGATTGAAGATAGTCCAGTAATTGTTGTTGTGTGTCTCATTTTTGAGACTTAACTACCCCTGTGCCAAAATGTATGCTCTCAAACCATATACCAGGAGTAGCTGTAAAGCTCTTGGGTCAAGCTGTGTTCAGTTATCTTTATGTTGTTGATTTCCATCAAATTGTAGATGTGTGAAAATATCAAACAACTCACATTTTTTCCCCAGTCTATAGCTAAACTTGTTGATGGAGCTTATTCAATTTTAGTTTATTTTTTTTAAAATTCAGTAGGCCTGTTACTTACAGTATTCTCGCTCACTATTTTTTTTTATCTATTTGTTTGTTTGTTTGCTGAGTAAGTGTTGCAGATACAGTGCCAAGTTATCTCTGGCCGAAGCAGCATTTTGTGTTAAGTAAAAATGATTATTTAAGTTATTACTGGAGGAGGATCAAATATATGTTGCTGAATATAGAGAATTAAAAAGATTAAAGTATTGGCTGCACCGTTAACAAAACAAACATTTTTGACAGAAAGTACCTGAGATAGTATACTTATAGTCTTTCATACCAGTTTGCCGGCTCCTCAACTTGGTTTTAGCACTTGTATAAGCCAGAAAAGGTCACTGCCTCAATCTTTCTCTCTTTGCACAACACACATACACATGAACACACACACACACACATACATCATATACTGTAGATTTTATCAAGATGATCTAGTGGCAGTAGGAAATGAAGGTAGAGAGATGAGACCTGTGTGAAATGCCACACAAAGTACTAATCGATGTCTTGCTGTGTTCACATACTGTGAATGCACAAATCAGGGCACAGCAAGCTGCCTCTAATGACCTGGCCTAGAACACACACACACACATGCACACACAAGCCAGCCTGTGACCCACAAAATGCAACAGTATGTGTGAATAAATCCATATATACTTTTAAAATCCCGTACAAAGATTTTGAGCCCAAACGAATTGGCTTTGATCCTTCCTCATCCTCTACTCTTCAAACTTCTATGAGTTGCACTCTTAATGTGAATGAATATACATCTCACTCAAATGTTGACTGGTAAATGCTTTATGAAGTGCCAGTTGAACAAATCATGCCACTGCAGTTTTCCAAAGCCCTGCCAGCTGGAGGCATCTGTATGTTGTGATCCTTTGGAAAACTGTATGTCTTTTGAGCGTACTGTACATGCAGTATTCATGGTGTACCAGTGCAACTGTCTGCTTAAAGACTGTGCATGTGCAGTATGTGTGCTTGTGTCTAAATCTGAGAGAAAGAATGGAAGTTTTAATGTTTTTTTGGGTTAAACAAAACAATGTTTGTGTATGTGCATTATGTACTGGTGATCAAGTAATCTAAAAAAAACATTGCAAACTAGAACACTCAGAGAGTGCAGATCTCAGCCAAGCCATAGGGTACCTCACCTGTGAAAAACCCCAAAAGCATCAAACTGTCCCACATTGACCCAGACGCGTTGGAGGAAACTTGATCTGAATCAAAGCTACAGATGTGAGAACTCAGTTGAAATATAAATTTAAATGCTGAATTGCTGGCAATTTCAGGCATTCACCCATTTGCAAACCAAACAGCTTGGGTTGATGATGTAAACAAGATCAAGTCAGATATAAAACAGTAACAAAAACCAAAATCTCATTTTGAGCCTTGGTTTGGACTTTGAGCTTTGAAAACACATTTGGACATGCATGGACACAAATCTCCTCAAAATGATTGAAATCTTTCTGATTATATTCTAAAGATGAGCGTTTACATGGGCACCAAATGATGAAATGCCCGTCCTCTTGGTCTCCCCAATGTTAAAAAGAAGCTCAAAGGGGACAGGGCCTTCTCTGTAAGTGCACCTAAACTGTGGAAAAGCTTGCCATTGCCCATTCGCCAGTCTCCCTTACTGTCCATTTTTTAAAACCTGTCTTAAAACTAATTCTTACTCATTGGCCTTTAACCCACCTTAGACTTGATCTTATTTGTTAGGCCCGAGCACCGAAGGCGGTGCGAAGGCCTATTGTAATTCGAATGTTTATTTTTCTCGTTTTTATTTTTCTTCCCGTTTTTTTTTCTCTCTTCCGCCACTTCCCCTGCGTTTTTGGTGGCCTGAACATATCTGAAAACTCATGAAATTTTGCCTACCCCCCCAAAGGAATCTGAAAAATTTGATAATTTGTGGGTCCCGTAAAGAGGTGGGGCCAAGTTTGGAAGAGCGCCACCTATTGCCACTGCTGCGCCCCTGACCGTCAGATAAACACATGAAAATTGGTACACAGGTAGAACTCAATGAGCTGGACAAATTGGAGGAAATTCCTAAACCCAACAGGAAGTGAGCGATTAGGGTTTTGTATACAATGGAATTTAATTATCTCCTCCTAGGGATATGATCGTATAGCTTCCAAAATTTCCCAAGCATTCAGGACAAGATTGTCATTAAAAGTTATCAAAATGGTTTTATTTCTTTCTAGCGGTTTCTTATTGTTTTATTGTTTCTTAAGCGTTTTCTTGTTTTATCGTTTTATTGTCCC
>JAOXYM010000004.1:15620789-15633355 GCA_028567055.1 Leptatherina wallacei | reverse complement strand
CTTTGTTTCAAATGGTTTTTTGGGAGTTTGTTCCAGACATGTGGAGCACAGAAGCTGAATGCAGCTTCTCCATGTCTAGTTCTGACTCTGGGAACTGATAAAAGTACGGATCCAGATGACCTGAGGGGTTTGGTAGGTTCGGTCAAGAGGTCACTGATGTATTTTGGTCCTAAACCATTTAGAGCTTTATAGACCAGCAATAGAACTTTAAAGTCTATCCGTCTATAAAGAAAATATTAATATGACAATTTCCTAACCTACACTGCAATCGTAGCAAAATTTGCTATGTTACTTCTATCGTCAACATTGTTTTAAATTGTACTTGTCTTGTGCAGTTTTAATTAATGAGCTTTTCTCAGTACTGGAGGCTGAAAGTTACCACCACTATACAGAGCGAGGATTGCAGTTTCCCTTTTTTTCCAATCTTGTCAACTTACTCTGAAAATGTATGACTGCGTTTTCCCCAAAATGTCAAACCAGTAAACTTGTCATAGAGCTGTAACTGGCTGGCCAATATCGACACAAAGTGGTGGATCTGTCTGCATAAAGTAAGCATGCCTGAGGTCTAGTAGCTTGTCAATCATCATGTAGCCCAGCCCTGAAAAATATCCTGCTTTATTACCCATTTTGATTACTATAGAACAAACATTTATACAGTATTGTTTTAAATAAATGTGTATTGGTACCTTAAAGTTTTTAGGAAAACATTTATTGAGAAAATAAATTTTGTGAAAAGTTGGATTATTATTCCCTAGACCTCTATACAATAAGACTTTAATTGTGCTCCTCCAAAAACATTGTTTATTGTTTTGATTTCCCTTAAAATTAGGCCTCTTTGACTAGGATTAATCATTTAGTTGTAATACACTGACTGAACAACTAAGAATTTGTCTGGGCTTTAATCAAAGCCCTGCAGATTCTGTGAGCATCTCAGGTCCTTTCTGGTCAGCAGTTGCTATTGTGTACTTCAAGTGTTGTTTTACTCCCTGGGTCCCTTGGGAGTCAAGTGCCCCCCTTCAAACCTCCCCTTTACCCTGACACACTTACGTTCACACACGCTCACACACAAATAGTATACCATGGCAAAATTGTGTTAATTTACCCAGCCAGTAGTATTAACTATATTATATCAAATAACTGCCACAGACAATTCGGCAGCCAGCTCTGTGACTTCGTTTTAATTGATTTTCTTACATGCTCTCAGCTGTGGATGATTTGGTTTCCCTCTGACACTATGTTTATTAAAGGCATATTGCATAAAGGAATAAATAGATATTGTTGGTGGGATTTATATGAGCTTTGAGGGAATGCAGAGATTCACCCATTGTTTTAATATGAGCTGGGCTTTCAGTGCTTAGTTTGATTAAAGTCAATATATTTGTTTAACCTCTGGGCAAAAGGGACACCTTATTGTGTGTGTACGTGTGTATGTGCGGGTGTGTATGTAATGGCTTATACTTGAATATGTGCGTTTGTGCCAGAAAAAGTGATGCTAACGGATACATGTTTACACTCATACATATCTGTCACAGCAGCAGCACTTTACTACCTTCACTGGAAGGCTTGACTTCATTGTAATATGTAATGCAGCACATGAATAAAGCCATGCAAGACACTAACCAGAAACACATTTTATTTTGTGCATTTTCTTCAAGTAAAATTGCTGCAAGGAGACCCCAGGACCATTTCATCTTGAACATCCTTTACCAGCTGTCTCAGTCTTAAAGGCATGCTGTTCTGCCAACAGAAAATCCCACTAATCATCTTTTTGTGTTTCAGGGCACAATATGCTGAAACAGGCAGGGTGCAAACACACACACACACATATATATATATCCACATAAACACACATGCAGAGACTGCCAGCCTGCTGCTCTCTTGTCCCTATGCCCTGAGGGGGAGAAGAGGGAGAGGAGCGGGGGTTTGGTATAATCACTTGTTAGAGGCCTGGCTCCGTCCCCCACTCTCCCCACCCTTGTCTCCAACCACCTCCCCCAATGTTTCTGACCATCCACAAATCTGTACCCTATATATTTCTATTTCTGTCCCTTGACTTTTTCCTGTATATCTGCTGTTATTCTTCTTTGTATTTAAATGCCTCTTCTCACTGACCACTTGCAGCTTTCTCTCATTGACTTCAGTTCTTTCCCTAATGTAAACAGACGTAAAGTACAAAACATTTATAAATAGAATAATTAGTGTTAGTTATCAGATTGAAAAGTGACTATTCAAGTCACTATTCACATTAGGGAGACTTGAGAAGTTTGCCACAATATTGATTATGCAATGAGAAGACTGTGATGGGAAATTTCACATCCTCTTACGTCAGGAAGAGTCCTATAAGTCCTCCTTATAAACTATGAAGACTATGGGTGGGAGAAAAAAAATCGATTCAGATAAATATCCTGATTTTTTTGTTTCACGATATTTACATTTTTTGGGGTTTTTTTGTTAAAAAAATCGATTTAAAAAGAAATGGGAGAATTTTTTGTTTATATTTTTTAAATGGATTTTTTTTACTAGTGTTGTCGGGCATTATAGCAGGCAAAATAATGGTCTGGCTACTGTGTTGTGTTTTCCTGATATAATTTTTCAAAAAAATGGAAAAAATTTAGCAAAATCTTTTTTTTGTAAAAACATTTTGTGAAAAATTGTATTTAGCAATTGTTTACAAAAATGTTTGCAAAAACAATGTTTTTACTTCACAAAAATAGACAAAATATCAAATAATCTGAAGAATTGAATTTTAAATCGAATCAGCACCCAAAAAAATCGTAAAAGAATTGAATCGGGGAGGAAAGCATATCGTCCCAGCCCTAGACCATTCACTGCTCTCTGTGTGTAAACCTTAACAGATTAGGTTGTTTTGTCATCATTGATCAAACACATATATAAGATTACAAATATATTTAATGTACATGAATATATTTGTCTACTATCAAGACTTGATCATGTTAATAATAATATTGTAGCTTTAAAGAAATTGTTTTCAATGTGGACTTGAAAGAACAGATATAAATGGTAGAGAGAAACTAAAACAGCTATTTTTAAAATGTTCAACTTTCTTTTTTTCTTTTGATTTTTTACATTTTATATCATTCAAGACTCGAGTGAAGAAAACAGGTACTTTATAGGCTTGGTTCATGTGCCAGTAAGTCAGACCAACTAAATAGTAGGTTTGATATTACACAGAGAAACTAAACCATATGAACAGTAAGTTCTTTCTCTAATTTCTCCACTCAGTGATTTTTATGGGCGAACAGGTAATGCATCATTCCTCTCATTGACTAATGTTCTGGCTCATTTTGTCCTTTCCGCTTCGCCATCGCCTGCCGTGCAACACTGATTAATGCCATCATAGCAAATTGGATAGCCAGGGAGCAACATGTTTATCATTTTCAAGCATGAAGAAAAGTACTTTTTTGCTTTGTTTCCTCCTATGCATTTAAAGCAGTGACCATGTCAAGGTGGTTGCACTGCCAGGGTTTTTGGGCCTCATGAAAAGAAACTGAAGAGGATCTTTCCTTTCTGAAAATGTTGATACTGTTACACATAAAATTTGCCATTTTAATTATATTTTTGACCATTATCCACATATTTAAAAAGAAAAACATGAGTTCCTTGGTAGGGAAGCACTAAAAATACAATGAAGTTCATTTAGATTCAGTTAAATGCTGCAAGACTGATAGTCTATATTCCAAAACCATCCCCCTCATCTGAATCTCTTTCAACATCTTCAGCTTGATTTTCCATGTCCTCACTCTGTGCCGTCTCTCTGTGTCTTTCTACACTCTCTCTTGGTGGATCCTCATCATCTGAATCTGTACCCTCCTCCATCTCTTCCTCCATTTCCACTCTCCTTTCTGACAAAGATGACATGGCTCTGTAGATGGCATAGAAAATTATATATCCAATGATGTAATGTAATGTGTAATAGCATCACAATCACTATTTCAGGTGGCCTCCCACTATTTTGTTTTACTTAAAGATGCTTTCAGTGATTTCACCAAAAATGCCAAGGGCAATTGCCTCATGTAGCAACACATGCAAGTCTAAGTTATCTCCGAATATGTAGATTCGCAGGTGATGGCATTAGATTTGTGGGGAAGAGTACATATACTGTACAATGCTATATGCATGTTGCTATTTAATCTTCTGATATCTAGAAAATGTAAATATTTCTCGTATTGGACTGAGAGCAGTCACCCAGTCTGCAGGGCTACAGATGTTCTGTTTTCTTACTGCAAAGCAGGAGGATGAGTCCCAAACTACTTACTAACATTTTCCTAACAAGGATTTTATTTTACTATTCAAATAAATACAGACTAAATTTTTTATTATTATTATTATTATTATTAGAGCAATTATTTTTTATATATTTAATGCATTTTTTTCAACAATATTCAATTCACTCAACACTAAGCTGCTCACCTCCTTCCTCTGAAAATAAGAAAATGACGGCAGATAAGAAGACAGGTGGGGAGAATGCCGCTTGTTATGTTAGCAAGATATCACGTTAGCTCCTGCCTGCAATGCCTTGTGGTCTATATTGACCTGTCTAGGGACCATCGATGCTCACTCGTTTTGTGTGTAATTTTGCCTGAACTACTTTTTTTCTCTGGATATTCAGACACTCGTTCGTGACCCCTATATAGGGCACTATTGCCCCTTCCACACTAGCACCTAGTCCGCCCAGCCCAGCACCACGGCGCCTGATTTGTTGTGTTCACATTACAATGTTCCCGGGGTGAGTCGATACGCTTTTAGCACCTACTCCATCGAGGTTCTGAAGGGGCCGAGTTGGGCCGAAAATGGTGACGTGTGCAGATTGCAGGCCACTATTGGACAGAATCTGACTTCATGGGATGACTCATTAATGCAACTCCAGACCGCGCCAAAAACAAAACCCAAAGCTGAGACTAGAGAAAACATTAGCAGCAGGAGAAGCAGAGAAAGAAGCGATGGAATCTCGAAAACCAACACTGTGGTCAAATATAGAAATGAGGACGTTCCGTTGCTTGCTAGCGGTGTGCGCGTGTGTCGCGAACAAATGAGTTCATGAAACCTCGCTATGAAGACCCCGCCCACACTGAGGACGGCCACAATTGCCTTCTATTGTAATCAGAACAGACGATATTGGGGTAATGTGGTGTCGGCTGAATGAAGGCCGGGCTGACTAGGTGCTAGTGTGAAAGGGGCATATGTAGGGAATAGGGTGCACTTTGGACGCAATGGACGCTCTTTTAGAGTTTGATGGACAGAGGATTATAGCAGAGAGATGAACCTCAACATAATGCCATTGTTTACTGTTTAAGGTTACTTGTTCTGTTTTGTTTGAATAACTTGTCTCCCTTGACTTTTCTTATTTTGATCCAATATTCACTATTAAAAAGTTGATTCTTGATTTTTATGGTGGCCAACCAGTAAATCAAGATGTTAGGATAACTACAGTACAGATATCATCCTTTAAAAATATATATTTAAAAATACAAACAAACAAATTCATCTTAAATTTGGAAGCATTGGTCACCTTTCATGCCATTTGGCAATATCCTGTTTGGTTTGTCAAACCAGTTTTAAATCTGTTAATGAGCTACTGGTGTTGAAATATAAATTTTTCGTACATCAAAGCCGTTCCTTAAACATAGCACAGAAAGAAAAGAAAAGAAACTTCATGGATGAAGTGGTTTTTGGTGGATTTGTTTCACCACTGTTAGAAGGCACCTACATGCCCAAAATAAGCTTCTCGCTGAGACAATGCAAAACTTTTTAATATGGTATGAGTAACAACTTAGTTGTTTATGCATTAAAGAGGAAGGTGCTCATTTTACGGATTTACCTCTGGATTAATGGTTTAATTTTGACAGCCCCAATTTAAATCCCAAATTGATTTTGTAAATGTATGATTTTTTACAATTATCTGGAGACCCCCTGAAATTATCTCGCGACCCATAGTTTGAGAAACACTGGTATTGACCATACTCAATACTCAATTCGGTCATACAAGCACCGCAATTCAGCTGGTTTTCCATGTATCCCTGCTCCAGCACACCTGATTCAAATTAATGAGTCACTCATAACTTGATTAGCTGTTACATCCATTTAATTTGATGTAGGTATATTGAAGCTGGAATACTTTGAAAACCTGCTGGATTGCAGCCCTAGCAGAAGCGAATTGAGTATCAGTGCTATAGACGTTTTGGTTGTTTTTTATGCTTATTTTCCATTTTAGTGAAAATAAGTGCCTTCTAAAAGCAGAAACCAAGTTTCTGTAACAAACAAGACTAAAACAAACAGTGAAGACATAGGTCCTTTCATATTATATTTAGTTATTGAAATTCATTTACTGTATAAAACTACATTTATTATTTTAACTTTCAAGTTCAAATTAGTTACATTTTTCTTTTGTTTTTTCTTCCATACAGAAGGGGGTGTGCCGAGCTCTTCATGAATGTCTCTGGAAAATCTCAAGAAAGAGCTGCAACTGAAAATGATCACATTTTCTAACACTGGCACATTTTCAAAAATCAATACCAATAGTTTATTGACAATTTTTCTTTGATATGGCTACCATGTCTCTCCCAGCTGCCTTGGTTTGTGTAACTTTTCCCTAAATAAGAAAATCCACTATTGTGCAAGAGGACCTTAAGGAGGCCATTGAGTTACAATAGCAGCCTCAGGTATTGACAGAAAGGGAGCGCTCAAATATTCTCATATCATTTTCATCCTCATATCATGCTGAGAATGTAGCCTGGCATTGGTATGTTCTTAACCAGTCTTCCCTCTCTCAGGCTGTATATCACATCATAAAGAATACATAAACCCCTTCACCCAAAAAAGAAAAAGGAAAAAAAAAACCTAGGCAGTCTCCAAGGCATCAGTGCAGAGCCCTGTTCTCTAACTGAGCAGAAAGAGCTGAAACAAAGAACTTTCCTTCAAAATAAAAGGAAGAAAAACAACATTGCTTAAAAAAAGAAGGGGGGGGGGGCAATGCTAATAACTGTAAAATATGAATGGTGACTTGACATATTTACAAATGCACTGAGAGGCGTCCTACTAAATGTAATAAAATGGCAAACCAATGGCATGGAAGAAAGCAATTGTGGGCCCCCATGTCTTGCCATTAGATGTTCAGTGGAAGCTGTCAACAGAAGGCACATTTGGCTGCCAAGCTCCCTCTCTGACTGAGCTCTCTGCCTGCAGCACGCCCCAAGCTCCTCTTTGACTCAAAGGGTTCATTTCACTTCTTTTAGCCTCATTCGCATGTGGTGCTACACAAAAACCCAGCTTGCTCGCAGCCTGTCTCTTAAGTGTGTGTTTATATGGAAGTGTGTTTCAAATTCTTCTTGTGCTTGAGTGTGTAACTCTGTGTGTGGGCATGTATGTGTCTTTGCAGAAACACATTTATGCATGCATGTGTGAAAATAAGATGGTAATGCCAGGATTCTTACTATTTCACTAACGACCACAAAGCAGCAGTTTCATGAGAAAAAGGTGGGAGGGCCAGGTCAATCGCCAGACATTTTATAGTCCTGTGAGCAGTAGACAAACTAATGCCTTTTTATTGTAGAAACACACTAAACTTGTTGTTACAGTGTTTCCAGAATTATCAAGTTGTTTATTTTCATTAGGATTACCTGTTTTCATCTATAGAGATGTTCCCAGAGTGGAGGAATTGGACTTTTCAAGAGTTCCACACACATGTTTTAGCTAAACCTGTGCACTATAGATTGGTATCTGTAAATGTGCCAACCACGACTAAAAGTAAATTCTCAACTTGTTTAAAATACTGTGGTAAAATATGGACAGTTACAAAAAAAGAAAAGAACAACATTGATGCTATGAATACTATTTGAATTTTAAGAAATTGCCTGGGTTTGAATTAGTTCTGTTGCTCTTACGCGCATCATACCAGTGGTTTGAACTGGTGCAATCTCTGTTTTGACAGGAATTTAAAAAAACATTAAAAACAGCTGTGAAAGATTTGGACATAAGCTACTTTTGCAGTTGACCTTGTTGCTTACGCACCACTATGATTTTTCCTGCTGAAGCAAAAAATTTGGGGAGAGGATACTTAAATGAAAGATGTGGTGTAATTTTGTCACAATTTACAGTTGCCAGTTCATTAGTTTCTGCCATTTTTTGCTGAAAAAAGAAAAGTACAACCTATTTTTTGCACTTCACATGACTGCAATTCTATTGTTTTTGTTGTTTGGAGGCATCACAAGGATGAAAAAGTGGTGGGTGGAAATGAGAGGATTTATTGTAACTTATTTGAAATGGTTAAGTAAGTTATTAGAATATAGGAAATGTCTTTTTGATACATTCCATGTGTTTAATACATTAATCATTCTTATTATTTGAGAAGTAGTAGTAGTAGTATAAACACGTTTGTATTCATTTAGTTTTCATTTATTTGTTTGTATAATTATTTACATGTTTGAAATTATAAAAAGTGCAGATGAGATTATAGATTTGAATAACACAAAATTTGCTAAATTATAACTTCTTGCAACTTGTAGTTTTTTTTGTTGACTGATACTTTTCAGTGTACTCCGGTTTTAGTAGCTGGCTGTAGGACCAAAATACATCAGTGACCTCTTGACCCATAAACCTATAGATTCCTCAGGTCATCCGGATCCGGTCTTTTATCAGTTCCCAGAGTCAGAACCAAACATAGAGAAGCTGCATTCAGCTTCTGTGTTCCACATGTCTGGAATGAACTCCCAAAAAGCCTCAGATCATCTGAAACACTCAGTTTATTTAAATCAAGGTTAAAGACCCTCCTGTTCTCTGCTGCATTTACATAGTTTTTATTTAAAAGTCCAACTCTGCACTGTTTCTTTAAAGCTTGAATTTGTTTTTCATTTTAAATGACCTCTGCACACCGCTGTTATAGTTTAAATGTTTTATGTAAAACACTTTGAATTGTCTTGCACATGATATGTGCTATACAAATCAATTTTCCTTGCTTTGCCTTTTACAGTCTGTATGTTGACCTTAGTCTCTGCTTCTGAAGGCACTCACAGGTAAAGTGCATACGTATGTGGTGTTCCCAAATGGCCTGGAGAAATCAAACCAGAGTTACTATGTATGGCAGGTTTCCCAAGTACTCAAATACCTTCAATTTCCAGAATGACAGCTTTTTATGGAAACTGTGGGATAGAATTTGCAGTGAAAATTTGGCTATATATGTCTTAAATATTTTATTATTACAACATTTTTTATTTAATTATTTAACATTACTCTTACTCACCTGTTGTTGCTCCCAAATTATGAAAACAGGATGAAATTGAAAGTCTTTTAGATGAAATGTTGCTGGAAAAAGTAACAATCACACACATGCATTTGATTTAATTCAATTCAGTTCAATTCAAAATATTTATAGAGCAACAGTTGGCAAGAAAGTCATCTCAAAGCACTTTTACACACACAGTCCAATTCAGTCCAATTCATTGTTTTCCATGTATGTTTATTCAGTGAAATATGTTATATGAATCATCTATTTATGCTTACATCCTGTTATCTTTGTCACATTACAATTAATCAACCGGGCCTTACTGGCATCAAATTATCAACAAGTCTGTCAGCTTGAGACTCATGCTAATATAAGCTGCTCTTGGTAGACCCCTT
This sequence comes from Leptatherina wallacei, assembly GCA_028567055.1. Classification (NCBI taxonomy): domain Eukaryota; kingdom Metazoa; phylum Chordata; class Actinopteri; order Atheriniformes; family Atherinidae; genus Leptatherina; species Leptatherina wallacei. Next base: position 15,623,722 of record JAOXYM010000004.1, on the reverse strand, counting down.
TGGTCAATGTTAAAATGATTAGGTTGTATCTGTTTTCACACATCTTCATATTGTTAATAGATCACCTACAAACCTTGTGAGAGGAGAGAGTTGCTTTATGGGATCCATGGGAGATCTGAGATCATGCTTGGTCACCGTAAACACTTAGGAAGGGTTTCCAACAACGAGTAAAGCCTAAACCAGAAGCTGATAATCCCTATATGAGAAGAAAAGTGAAAACATTGATGGTAACATATTTTTAATTCAATAATTCAAATGTTTTTGCATAAATTGAATATGTGTATATATATATATATATATACATATATATACATATATAAGATTCTATTAATCATTGGTCATGTTTAGTTCTAAATTTGACTAAGCTTAATTACTGGAGATAAAGCAGAGATTATCTCCTATGTCTATGATTTTACAACACTGTAGCTGTCCTCTGGCCAGTCTCTTTGACTGTGAGCCCAAGGGTCAGACCACTGGAGTGGAAGTTGAAGAAGACTGTTTGAACGTAATAGGTTTTGACTGGCATGTGTTACACGCTTCACTGCACCATTGATTGAGCGCTTGTTTGCTAAATCACTGCTGGTTGCCCCTGTCTGGTAGGCCCGTGACACGTGGGGTGTGTGGTCACTTCAGCTTGGCGAGAGAAAGAGACAAGGAGCATCAGGTCCAGTGCAACTCTGTGACCAGACCAAAAATGAAACAGACATCAAGGCCAAGAGGCTGAAAGACTGAAGATAAAGAGGATTATTCCTCCTCTTATGATGAAACTTGTCAATGGAGAAATCAGTCTCTAAATTCATTCACAAATCTTAGCACTTTAGTCTGCCCTCCATGGACACACAACATAACACCCCTCCTCCTCTTCCCCATTTCACTCCCCCCTAACCAACCTGCTTTATTCAGACATGCTTTTTACAGCTTGCAGGATGTGGCAGTGAAGGGAACACTGGTGTCATGGGTCAATGTTACTCAGTCAGTTGTGTACTCAAAGGATGTGGATCATTTAGATGAGTCCTTCAAATCTTTTAGTGTTACTTCCTTTATTTTTGTCTTTTCTGTCTTTGGTTTTAATATTTTTAAAAATCGGGATGTGGGGGTCCAGGAACAAAAACGGTTTAAACCACTGTCCTAAATGACACAGACCTCAGTGAGACTCATCCTTCATAGGGCCTGTTTTAGACTCCCTGTGGTCTAATTGAGACAAGACTAAGAAAGAAAAATCTGCAATGAAATTTTATTAAAGAGGCACAACAGAACTTTCGCAAGTTTTCTCAGTGACATGCCCCCCTAACAACAGCTAATTTGGCATACATCTTGCATCCTATCTCCACTGTGAGCTCTGTCGAGACAATGAATGTACAGTAAGTCCTATTTTGTATGAATGAACAATTATTTTATTTCTTTCGAAAACCATATACACAAAGAAAATAAAAAGAAAGTAAAGAGACAAAGGGGAAAAAAGAATAATAATATTGCGTCATCAAATCATAATATAAAGAAGTTCGAAAATGCACCGGGTCACCTGAAACAGTATAACATATATGCCAGCACGAAAGTACAACACATCAGCTATGCGGGTGGAGTGTGGCTACAGTACGCACGGCAAAGCAGAGTTGTCCCCTGCCTTTACGTGTATTCAACGTCACAACACTGCTTTACTCGTGTCGATACCTCCCAGGTGGCTCTAATTCTCCTCCTCTGGCACGCTGGTACACCTTTGCGGAAAGACATGGGACGGCAGCACACACTCCAGATCGCTGTAATCTCGGTTTAGCCTTTTCTGACCATCGTTACTAATACTCACACAGCCAACAGAGTACTTACCCTGCCTCTTCATGTTGGTTGCATCATAACCATTGACTGTAAAATATATGGACAGACCATCTGTCACGTGACCCGTAGGTTTTTCAAGAGCTTAATTGAGGCTCGGTGGGCAATTCCCACCGTCGCCATCTTGGCAGCGTCACGAGTCTCCTCACTACCAGAAAATACAAAAATGGGCATCAAGGTGTCGCTGAGAGGGGGCCTGTGAGTGTGATGATTGACACGCATTAAACTATGAGCTGCCTGTAGCTCAGAGCTAAACAAGCTAATCTGGAGCTAATGAGCTAAACAGGTATGCTGGCTAAAGCTAAAGTGCACTGTTAGCCGGCTAAAAACTGTGCCACCCTCTGCCTCCTTACCGCCGGATATCTGGCACCTGTCATTCAAAAGGACACGCCCTTAATTATGAAGAATTTGAAGATTAAATAGCATCTAAATGGATGAGTTATACATTTAAAAGAATCACTCCCCCACAGATGTCATGAAACTTGACCTATTAAACCCAAAATGTTGCCTTTTTTAACATGGGAGTCTATGGGGCCCCTAGCAGATGAGGGATGAACTGCAATTTTTGGCACTTCCGCATTGGCTTCACATTTCTCCGCGGAGGTTAATTGTACCACTCACAGTCTCCACAAGTACCAGATACATTTTTTAAAAAGTTTATGGAGTGGATAACCGGCTCATATGTTGGCCCTGGCAAACCTGTCTCTTTTTTGTCCTCCTATGGCTTGAAATCAGAAGTAATAGGTTCAAGGCCCAAGCAAAGTAAATTAGATTTCTTTGTACCAGATTTGAATCTTCTATTTATATGAAAAATGAACATGTGTGATGATATAATGATGCAATGATGATCTTATAAGAGTATGCAATCTGACTTCATGGGTGTGTCATTTTACTTGGTCACTGTCACGACTGGTGGAACGAAGGACTGGACCCAAAAGCACGACTCACGATACAAAACTTTCAAAAGAAAGATGTTCTTTTATTGTGTATGAGAATACACTATGGCAAACTTGGCTATGAAATAAACGCTGGTAGATCTACTATGGTACGAGGTACAAAGTAGTCAAGACGAACTGGCACAGGACAAAGGGAGACATGGACTA
>JAOXYM010000004.1:15584752-15609461 GCA_028567055.1 Leptatherina wallacei | reverse complement strand
GTGTGTGTGTGTGTGTGTGTGCGTGCGTGCGTGCGTGCGTGCGTGCGTGCGTGTGTGTGTGTGTGTGTGTGTGTGTGCTAGAGAAAGTCAGAGATCTAAAGGACTAAGGCGCCATCTGGTGGAAATGCAACATGCGCTTTGTTCTGCAACGAATCTGCACTGATTATTCTTCACCAGATTATGCCGTTGCAGAAGAAACGCATTTTCTGAGATTTCTTTTCATTGCATTCAGTTGATTTTTATTTTACCCCCACCCATTTTGTTTGGTTGAACTCGACAATAGATGAAGCCACAAATTTCTCTAAGAAATTAGTTTTAAAGGCAGAAATCAAGCCAGAGAAAGAGTGACAACATTTATATTTTACTACATGTCATATTTTGCCTTTTAAAAAAGAAAGACAAACAGCTTGTAAAAAGATTTTTTTTTTAAAACAATAATGGAGCACATTCAACAATCTGCGTTTCAGATTACATCCATTCTTATTTATATCTAGGCAGTTACATCGCATACAGAATGTGCTTCTTTTTAAATTCCTAATCATCTGCTCCTAAAGAGTAAATCTGTCATGTTTTTGAATCACAACAAGCACTAAAGTTCATTTGTTTGCAAAATAACCGGTGAAGCTTGTCCACGCTTTTCACTCTGATTCTTTGTACACAAAAGACTTATTTTCTGTAATGCATGAAGAAAGGGGCTCGCTGTTCTGTCCTCCTTAATTGGCGCTGTCAGGCATCCCATCACCGGCTTGTTTCACAGTCTGATCGGATAACCCAGTCCACATGAACAGAGGAGCTAAAGACAGCCTGCGCAAAGCTTTAAAAAAAAAGGAAAAAGAAAAAGGAAGAAGTGAAAGGTATAATAAAAAGAGATGCAGTTTGTTAGAAGATAGTGAGCTGCTTAAGAATGATTAACCACCAAGACGTCAGGCTGTGCTCTCTTTTATACATAAATAGTTGTCTTTCACTCTGTATCTGAGCAAACAATCACTGATCAGAGGTGTGTAAGCAGGTAGAAGGGGAGGGATTTTAATGCGACATGACAAAAGTGATACTTTGATATTGCTGATGTCATTGCCCTCGTTAGGAGGTAAATGCCACTGATAAGATAGAATGAGGAAATAGACATAGAAGGCCTGCTTTTAAATGCAAGAAGAAGCATGATGTTTAAGTGAAGAGAAGAATGCAGAAAGCTGTTTATTTAATTCTCTTTTATCCTGTCTTTCTCACAAATGCTTCAGTCTCTCACAGTCAAATTTACTTATTTAATCTCGCCCATTTGAATTTTTTTAAACATTCTTCAGACAACTTTTAACTGTGGATGTGTGTTGTTGTGCATGTCTGTTTTGCTCTTCGCCAACCTCTGTGTGCGTGCAAGAAGTCCACGCGCATACAGTTTGTGCAGCATGCATGCGTGTGTGACAGTAGTACCTGTGTTGCAGTCGAAAGTAAGTAACTTCAGAAGTCAACAGTATCATGTTGCCAGGATCCTCTTTGTGGTGACAACAGTGATTAATAATGGAAAGCAGATGTTGGCATCTTGATCTGAAATTTTCATGAAACTTCGCTAACATGATTAAAGTGTATGTCTTCCTCAAGTCACTCTGAGTCTTTTAACTCCTCTCCCTGGGGAGTGGCAACAAATCATGGTTGAGACAACATGTCAAATCTCAGAGAATCTCATGCATGTCAGAAAAAAGCTCGCTTTTTTTACCTCCGAAAATTTGAACTCATTTTCCTTCTATTAAAGCCAACAAATGTGGGAAAAGTTTGAATATTTTGCAGCATTTTATGATTGAATCAATTTCGCTCTTTTGTATTATTTCTGACTGATTTTAGCTGTTTTACATGAAAACTGTGTTGTCAAAGCTATAGGCCTTTAATATAATTCAAGGCTGTTTTTCTAGGTTAATTAGATGCAACAGTAAACAGAAAACGTCTGAAATATAAAATATTTTCTCAAATAAAAGTGTACTTTTTTGTATTTGTTTGTTTGTTTGTGTTTGTTTCATTGCATTCCCCATAACTTTTTTTCCTTTCTTGTTTTTGTTTGGACTCATACAAAACCTGAATATGGTAAACCTTCTAATGAATTCTACTCCTACATCAAGATAAATTTTTTTTACAATAAATTCTGCACCATGTCCAGATGATATGACTTGACCTCTAGTGTATTTGTGAGTTTTCAGCAGAGTTATTTATATTTCAAAAGGATTTAATGACATTTCTATTTTCTCTGCTTGGAAAAAGTTCAGGATTTATCTGTGATTTTTTTTTTTCTGTTGGGGTGCATAAATGCATTTGCAGCTCCTGCTCAACAATGTTTATTTATATCTTAAGATACATTTAAAAGCTGGGGTTGCTGTCACATGGAGATGGCTTTGCTCACTTTGGATTGCAAGGTGCAAATGTATGAAAAAAGGCTCAAGCTGGAGATTCAGCACAAAGTAGCCGGGAACGTTGTGGCAGCAGAATTTTCAGATTGCTTAAATGCTTTCTCAAACATTTCTTGAAAAGGTGCAAAGATCTGTCATCTATTCTGATCTCTTTCCGTCTTTTAACCATCTCCCAATTTCTTCTCTCTGTTTTTGTTTCAACCTCCCTGCCAGAAGTTACATCTGAGCTGCAATGTGTCTGTAAGTAGGAACGCATTTCCCTTTAATCTCTGAAAGACAAACAGACAAATAATAATAATATGATAAGATTAAGATTCAATCAGATTTTCCTGTCTTAAAGCCTTTTTTTATTATTTTGTTGAATAATTACTCAAAGTTGATATTAATGAGTATTACACTTAAACATAGACTGTAAAATAATTGTTAAAAAAAGGAGAAATAAACATCTTGAGCCTATGTCCATAATGGATTATTAGTCTGTGACAGACCTCTATTGTAGTCCAGAATTGCAATTAAAATATATCTGTGAGCACTGTGTTGATATGCTTCAAAATATATTTTTCTCAGTACATTTTACTTCATAAAACAAGAAAAAGCTCAGTCGGAAGCGATAACATTAATGATAACTCACTTCCTTTGATTGTCCCAATTGATGGTGAACCAAAAGCAAAGTTTTCCCTTGGTGGAAGGCATCATTCTTGCGCCTGCACATTTCCCTGATGTGACATGAAAAAATGTCTGCCACAAATATCGTACACTGTCCTGCTGCTATATCCTCACCAGCTCATCACAAAGGCTAAAAACCCCAAAACATTTAATTTCTTTTTAAGGAATATTTGTGGAAAACAATAGTTAGGTTTTAAAAGAAAGGAATACACTCTGAGGTTCCAGCTTATTGCCTGCAAACAGTTAAATTAGTTTCAGTCGTGTAATGAATAGTGAGAGGTGTTGCACAGCATGGAGGCTTCAGTTTCCTGTGTTGTTAACCAACAACAGGTTTGTTATTATTTTGTCCACAATTTCTGCAAGTTAAGATATGCTAAATAATAGACGTTAATATTTCATGGCACTTTAAAACCTTTTGAAATGAACACTGTTGATTTCCTGATGGAAAGGTTTATCAGCATGGAAGCTGAATTAAATTACATTTGTTTGTTTAGAATAAACTAGGTCTTAACTGTAGTGACATTTAGACCTTCAGTAGAAACAAAGAAACTTGGAGCTGAACACCACAAACTGGATGGGGATGTCAGAAAAATTCTTAAAACAAATAATACTAAGGCTTTGCTGATTTTGGTTATTATTTGTAACAATAAGAAAAGAAGCTAAGCAAGATTTCAATTGGAAATCTGCTTTATTTCCTCTGTTGTTGATTGCTGATGTTGTGTGTATTGCTCAGCAGAAAACATGCAGGTTATATATTTACTTATATTTTCTTATTTGAATAAACATTATTATTTATATATTATATATTCAAACTGTAGCTGAATATCCCCCGTCTCCACTGACATATTTCTTTTCTTTTTCAACTTTCACAATTTGGTGACTATGATGCTACAATTCCTTGAAATATAATGTAATACAACAATTTGTGCAATAACTTGAACAGAAGAGGAGGGCATCTATGGGCTCAAACACTCAATTCACTCCCTTCCTAATATAGACTGTATGTGTGCTTTAAAGAGCAAGCACCATAAGTGCATAAAAGAATGCATGTAAATTAATATGAAAAGCAATTTTCATTTCAGCAAGCCACCGGTAGCTGTTTTCACATTCAATCTCATTTTTGTGTTTTCTCTCATACCTATCCCTGAGGCCATAAAACAGTACTTTTACATATATTACCTTTTGATTAATGGAGCTGTATTCATTATTCTGCCCTATTGCTAATTAGAAAATGCACCCTGCTAATGATATACAGTTGGAATAATACTTGCCCACAAGGCACCCTATCACATCGGGTTTTGTGTGTTCCTAGTACAAGCCTTCACACACAGATCCAGGTCTGCCTCCTTCTTCCCTGCTCGGCCATCAGCAAAAGAGTCACGGTTATCACTGGGTGTCATTGTTTTTGTTCTGGCATAATGAGGCCTGTTTTCTCTGGGGAGTTGTCGCTGTGGGTTGATGAGGTGTGCAAGTACTGAGTCAGTCTTAATCAGATCTGTGAGAGTGTGTGTGTGTCTATGTGTGTGTGGTCTTGATTGCTTTTGCATTGTAGATCAGGATGTCTTCATTTCATCATCATCACTTCATTGTCTTTGCCTCATTGTGAGTAAAGTAATGAGTACAAGCCACAAAATCATTTTGTTATTAGTGTTGCTGTAGTTTCAGGGGCTCCCACTGCTTGGTAAAAATGCTCCTGTGTGACACTCCTGTAATGGTCAAAACAACCAGTAGCAGTGAGAACCATCTGTATCACACAAACAAACCAGTCTGTACTACTGCAGGCTAATTCCCCTGGCTGTGGTCCAACTGTGTTAATGGCTGTGAGGGGTGTGATGGAGGCAGAGAGGTGGAGATGGGTGCAACTTATTGGTGACAAGGTAACACCAACTTTCAAATTGACATACTGAATGTCACTAATCTACTTCAGCCAACAAGCCCACTGATGCCTTTTTTTGCAAAATGCTTTTTAAAATGTATTCTTTTGCCAGCTAATAATAAGCAAATTCTCCTCTGTGGTAACGCCTAGACTTTATTTGTGCTTTATTTAGAGATTGATTTCTACATTTCCTAGACAGTTACTATCACAAAGAATGTTAACTCTATGTTGTGCTTCTGCATTTGAATACTGAGGTTTCACATTGGAAAACAATTTTGTCAAATTTAGCAATATTGTAAATTTTGACCACAAGCAACAGTATGATGTTGCTTATCTAGCCTTTTTCATCTAATTAGTATTTCACAATACTCTAAGGGATTAGATGTAGGTGAGGATGATTATTCAAATACTGTTTTTAGGTTTATTGGTTTTTCCTTAAATTGCTCTTTTTATGTTATTCTCTATTACAAAAATTGTCTTAGTTTTATCCATCCATCCATCCATTTTCTGTACCGCTTAATCCACACAGGGTCGCGGGTGGGCTGGAGCCTATCCCAGCAAGTACCAGGCGAAAGGCAGGGTACACCCTGGACAGGTCGCCAGTCTATCACAGGGCCTGTCTTAGTTTTAGTCACTTTAAAAATCGAGATTTTTATTTCACTGTTATATGGAGGGCTTGCACATTTTGATGGGTTGTTTAACTTTTTTTAACATCCTTCAAAGCATTTGTGATGGCATTTTTCTGTCTTTTCAGAAGATTTTCAATTAAATTATTGCTGAAAGACTGAAATAAAGCTAGAATGGGACCCACACAGACCTCTGCTCCCATGTCTCTTTGTAGCTAACAAACAATATTTGCCCAACAAGATTGGCAAGCTGAAACTCACGTGATCACAAAGAGGAATTTTATCGCTGTGTTATAGAAATCTTGGAAACATATGTGTCCATGATCACCTCTGGAAACCCGATGATCTTGGAGGAGGCTATACAACTAGCACAACTGGCACACCAGCCTGACAGGACAAGCGTTTCCAGTGAGAGCAGAGGAGCAGGAAAGCATTTTGATCTTTGATACCCACTGTTCACCAGACTTGGAGTATCACCCCTGTGCTTCCCAAGTTTTATCAGTTTGTCCATTGCCCCACAAGAGGAGGAAACATATTTGATCAGATTTACAGCAAAATCAAGCATGGATTCAAAACAGCACCTTTACCCCATCTAGAACAGTCAGCTTCTGTATCTAGCATAAAGATAATCCATCTCAATGAAACCACCCACTAGATGGCTTTGGGTATGGCCACATGCAGGGAGCATCTGAACAGCTATAGGACTGTTTTGATCAAACTGACTGGTCCATATTCAGAGATGACAATATTAACCAAATTAGCCCTTTTGATTTGACACTGACTACTTGAAAGATTTTTATCTGAAGGGGGATTTCTTCTTTTGTAGAATTGACTGTACTTAAACCAGGCAAAAATTATTTCATTAAGATTTTCACAACAATATCAGTGATGTAGATTTGTTTTTCTGGTTTGTTTTCTAAAATTGTAGTACTTTCTCAAAGTTGTGTGTCATCTACATGGACATGTTAAATGATTGTACCAAACAGGGTGCTGGTCTGAAGGTAAACAGAAAGATCTTATATTTTGGGGGGGGAAATGAATCTTCGGTTTTATTTGACCTTGAAATCCGGCCAGTGAAAAGACTGTAGTGACTGCAGGAGGCAGATAAGACGAGGGCTACTCTCTGGAGTCGACAGTCAGAAAAGGCCGAAGGTTATAAAAGGAAGGGGAAAAAATCCTTGGAGTAGTGCCAAGGAGCTGTTAACACTACTCACCTACTTTTTGTGGCTCAGAGGTCAGCATTTTCTAAGATTACTACTTCTTATTTTCTCTTTTCCACTCTCTCCAAGCACCATTACAGCCCAGTACACAGCCATTAGAGATCAACAGCCCTTGCAGTTGTAATAGCACTCTCACATAGCTCTAGGGTCTACTAACCTATAGACTCTGCTGTGTACTGTATGATCCTGCTGCTAAAGATCTCACTAAGGTTAAGTAGGTTGGGGTACTGGAATACAGCCTTCTACGTCTATGTTCACAATTTTCCCAGGCTTAAATAATAACGTAGATGTGATACCTTATTGATCCCATATCCACGGAAAACCCAAAGCTCAAAGCAGGACAGAACTTGGGAAAGAATTTTTTGCATTGCTCTTTAGTTTTTACACAGGAACAAAATTACTCCATCAAGTTGGGTGTATATATAGCCCATTTAAAATAACGTTAGTTGGCCAATGTACTTCAAAAAGTAAAAGGATACAACAATGACAAATTAAACATTAAACTAAAACAACAACAATGTGCCGGTTCCAGGAATACACTAACCGGTCAGATAATCCCTGTTTATCTCTGATTTGCACCTAAATGTTTCATTGATGCATTGTCTGTCAAGAAATGATGCAGGCAAAACAGGATGTTGATATAGCATCCTAAATAGTTTTAAGGATTAGGCAGAAATAAGTTTCTTGGTATAAAATGTTTAAATTGTACAGAAGATTTGATTTTGCATCCTGTCATATTTCCCTTGTCAGTGCTGGTTTATTCTGACATTCTAACAACAGTTTTTTACAACTTTAATCAAGTTCAGTCCAACCAAGCATTGACCATTTAGATCATAGGTGTCAAACTCTGGCCCACGGGCCAAATTTGGCCCCCAGTGTACATTTGGCCCGCGAGGCAATACCAAATGACTACTAGAGCTGGCCTGTCAGTATTATACAGCACATGTACCACTAATACTCCAAATCCCAGAATGCTCTGCTGGTGTTTTGACACTTCAATCAGGACAGGACAGTAATCATAGCATCTCACAGGAGACGTCTGACTGATGAACACCTTCACTTGATCCTGGGGATTTCCTCAGCTCAGAGCCTGAACCCAGATATTGATGAGCTAGCATCCGAGAAGAGATGCATCTGACTTGGAAAAATCTGAGTAGATCAGTGTGGAGCAAATTGAGCTATAATTAACGCTTTCTTGCTAATCCAACGCATGGGCATGAATGGTTTAAGCAAAACATGTTTGAGTCCATATGAAAAAGGTTCATTGTTTTATCTGAAAGAATATTTTTTCAACAAATATCAATGTTGGCCCGCGACTTTGTCCAAGTTTTATGTTTTTGCCCACTGTGTATTTGAGTTTGACACCTCTAATTTAGATGAGAATGGTGATAAGTTGCCCACCTGGCTGTATCATGTTTGAGTGTTTCATCTTGGTTTTTTTGTTTTTACTTTATGATCAGAAGAAATAACCAGAGACAGTAAAACATCCTCCATCATAACAGAATAAGCATGATACTTTACTTTTGTTGTAACTTTTCTCCAGCTAGATTGGGATTCCTTAGGAAGGAGGTGTGTGTTATGTGTTGCATCATAGGGAATACTTGATCGCTCTGTCCTGATACAGTATTTGGGAGCAAAAATTACAGAATCAAGACCAGATGTGATTTTCAGATCTTCAGTGGAATAGGTATAAACTTGTACCTGACAGGGAAGGAAATTTTTTCTCCTCTTTCCCTCTAGACCCTCCCATTTGAATCTCACTTTTCCATTTTGATAGCCTCAAAGTGAGAGTACTTACGGTTCCCTCCAGAGGCAGTGACATTTCTCTCAGAATGACTGAAAGGCAATGAAGTCAGAAAAGCTTGCAGGGGGATGGTGCCACTCCTAGAAACAAATTCAACGGCATGCAAATCATTATCAATCATCATGTCCTCTGTAATATCTTGTTGCTTTGCAAAATTGCAGATGTATTCTGCTGTTTTTCAGAAATTTTCCAACCACTGCAAATGATGAATTTTGCATGACCTCTGTTGGCTGGCCAATTACTGAACATTAAAAGGCTTCTGACACATACCTCTTTTCACCTGTTCCTTTGTAGTATGTCAGCTGCTAACTGACTAAAAATCTAAAATCACACTTTCATGATAGAATGTCAATCCTGCTAATGAGAGCTGAAAAGAAAAAGAAAGAGATACGAACATCAGTACGTATTTGAGTATTCTGGCTCAGGAATTAAATACACTTGTTCATAACTTTTACCATTAAATATGATTGAGTGCACAGCACAAATCACATTTTGAAAATTTAAATCCCACCACCTTGGTCTAATTTATCGTTATAATTATTTTTTCATCATGGCAGTAAGAATCTGATTCATATGTCCACCATTTAATGTGCTGTGTACAAGCTAACAAATACTGTATTTTACCGTTTGTCTCTTTTTTATGGGGTAAACCTAAAATCTTCTCATAAAATCTCATTCTGTCCCTCAGAATATTATCTGGGCCAACATGTCACAGTGTTTCTAAGATGGTTTGGAAAGTGAAAAAGTAATGACTCAAGCACAAATGCTGCTGAGCCTAAACACTTTACATCTGGTGTTAAAGCAAGTGTGCCTGGTTTAATTAACTTGTACTCCCTTATTTCTGGAAGAGGAGAAACACTTACATTTTACAAAAGCATGTTTGAGCATATTAACAGCCATTTTACAAAATGTTCTTTAATTGTCCATTTACCATATATTAGTTGTTACCCTTTTTACTCTTAAGAGACTTTGAATTTTTACATGTGTTAATTAACTATCGTAAGATTTGTGAGAATTAGAAAATGTGCTTTTCAGACTTTGTTGCCAGAACTTGAAATGTTAATGATGAAACATTACACAGAACATCTTGGCTGTACAGTAATGTAGTAGCATTGCAGCCCTCTAGTAGTTTAGTAAGACCAAAACACACATTAACTGTTCAACTTTAAAATCAAACACATCGACAAGATTCAAAAGCAGAGGGGCATCTTCTTTCTTTTTGTTTCTGATGAAGGTTAACAGAGGCCAAATGGTCAGAACAAAGAGGATTTGAAGAGCTGTACTCATAATTCATGTGTAAAGGCAAACTAAATCAATAACACAGCATTACAAAGTTACTGTTAAATGAAAGGAGGAATAAAATAAAAGTGTTTGTTTAGTTTTTTATATGATGAAATGTTATTTCAGTTTTTGAGGGAAAAAGCTACAATTTCTGTCATTACTGATATTTGACGTCTACAGTGTATTGAAGCCCCACTGACAACAGCCAGTTCAAGAGCCATCTTGAATCCTGTCTCTTCTCTGTGCTCTCTCCAGCCACTAAAGGTCAGTCCACTGTTGACTCTTGTTTTATCCCTTGCTCTGTACTTTCTCTCTTTAATTTCTCTCTTCCTCCCATAATGTCCTCTTGGGTCGGTTTGCTGAATCAGCCATTGTGCCTGTTCAAAATGGCTTGTGTGTTGATTTCCAGTTGCTAGCATGTGATGCAGTGCTGACAAGCGAAATGCTGCTGAAAAGTGATGCGCCAGGATGGAATAAAAAGTTGGTAAGTGCAGTTTCTTAACCTCAGGATGCTGCAGGGCAACAACGGCTCCAAGAATTTAATAAATGTCAGTGTGGCTTCAAAACGAGTCAAAAACACAGAGTTTTAAAGTCAAAAAGTTACATAGTGCTTTAAAGTAGCAATAATGAAATGCTGCTTTAAAGCAAATTAACAAAGGTTGATTTGGCATCCATCTTAATAATAATAATAATAATGCCTCAAACTTGTATAGCGCTCAAAGTCGCTTTACAAAAAAAAATCTGCCTTTTCACTGAGCTCTCTCCAACCAGTATAAGTTGGTCTGATGTTCACTTGTCTTATCTTTGGTCCTGCCACTTTCACCCTTTCTTTTCCTTGCTTTCACCATAAGTGTCTTCTTGCGTTTCTTTACCAAATTAGCCATGGTGTATGTCCAAAATGGCTGGAACGTTGATATCTAGTTGCTGTCATAATGAAAAAAACTGCTGTAGCATGATGCTCTGGCTTGGAAGACAAACTTGTGAAGTGTAGTTTCTCAGCCTCGGGACGTTGCAGGGCAACAATGGCCTCGGAAATTTTCACAATGAATGTCAGTGTACCATCAAAACTAGTCAAAAGCACAGAACTTTTAGGTTGGAAACTTATGTAGTGTTGTTTTAAATGACACATAGGCCAAATCTTTTCTGTGCCAAAAAACTAGTGAAGAGTTAAAATGAACTACATAAAATAGGATTTTGTGGTTCATTCCATTATGCAGCAGCTCTATTGGAAGTTATTGCTTATATTAACCTTTAATAACTGTCAAAATTAAGTAGTGTGTCCAAAACTTTTAACTTAGTTTCATGAGCTTATCTGTGTGTATTTTTACAGCTTCATGGGAGCTCATCCTCATCACCAATCCCAGCTCTGCATTCTTTACACGAGGGCAAAGCTCAGACTTCCAAAGAGTTGAGTTGAAGTTGTAGACAAGAGTACTGGCATGTGTCTGCATGGGACAGCAGGCAAATCATAAAATTATGAGGGAAGAGTTCCTCTAGATCCCATATTGCCACAAAGAACCCCATTACCCAGCAGCCTTGGCTTTGAACACATCTCCCAGACCTAAAGATGACACAGCCTCCGTTGCTGACTCCTGTCAGGCAAAGGTTTCTGCAACAGAAGCCATTTCCCCCCTCTCCCTAAGCATTTAAAAGCAGCACTATGAAGCCACACTTCCTATCAGTGTCGGCTTTAAGGCAACACTGGCAGTGTGACAGCCAGAAGAAACAGCAAGTGCCACAATTGACATATTCCCCATCCTTTTGGCATGTCATCTTCCTTTTTCTGGACACCTGATTGATTCTGACAGCCTATATTGGGTATTTCATACGAAAGAGAATTTTGTGATTAAATCTTAATGAGTTGGAATTTCTCATTGCTTTTATTACAGGCCGCCAGTTTTGAACATTTTTCAAAGAAACACACCCAAATTCCACTGTTTGCAATGAATTAATAATACAGTCTTGTCACTGAAGTATCATGCATTCTTTAATCAGGCTTTGAGCCTGAAACAGAGATGTCTTGAAAGGTATTCCTTTATAATCAGAACAATTAGAAACTTAGCTGCAATCATAAAGGGCTGCTCACAAAGTCATGCACTCATATACAGTATATGTGAGAGACACAGAGAGAAACCCTGGGGTGGACTGCTTTCTTGTAGTTGCTATCTGAGTTATATGTCGTGACTGGCTCACATCAGCCATGACTGGGGACTTGAAAAGACAAAGGCCAACGGCTGTGTGAACTGCAAGCACAAAAGAAGAGAATCACACTTCTTTGTTCCATCAGCTCAAAGCGCTCGCCGAGTTGTAAAATAAACATCTCCAAGTTAAGCTTGCCCCTCCTTTGTACAGCCAAGCCTTCCTTTAGCCCTTCATTGCTGTTTTTGTTGTTGAGGACAAGACAAAAAATGTATGTTGTAGTTCGCAGAGTTTGGTCTCTTTTGTGCTGCATGGCATTGGAGATGACATCCATCTCATGTCTGCATCTGCCTCCTACCTGTAATCCTCTGCGGCTTTTCAACAACTGCCAGCAAGAGAGGAGAAAGAAGCAGTCAGGCTGCTTTGTTTCATCATCTTAGGATTGTGATACTGCCTACCTCATCCACAGTCTCTTAACTGCTTCACCACAATCTGCCAGTTGTGTTTGTGTGCATGGAAATGGGAAGAGAAGGAATTAAAGGAAGAAAATAAAGGGTACTCAGCTAAATGTTTGAGGCGTTCTCACCATTGTATGCAGTAATTACAACAGAGATTGACAAGGATTTTCTCCAGTACTTCTACTATATTTTTTGTACAAGAGCATGACACCAGGGTTTAGTTTTTACCAAAAGAGTAAGAGGCCTTCATGGACTGATTGACTTTATATGGCTTTGGAGTTTGTTTTTCAAGGACCTGCTTGTTCTGTTCTGCAAAGTGCAGCTTCTGTGAAACAGACTTTTGAGATCCCTCTGTTCCTGAGCAGAAGTTAGAACAGTTGGTTCCCCTCAATAAGTTATACCACCATCATCCCAACTCAGGAACACGCAAGAGTCTGGAAGAATTTCAGGTAAAAGCCTGTCTAATTAGTTCCCATCAAAAATGTAATTCTCTTTTGGAATTACGCCGCAAGGCCAGAGTATAGCCAAAAGCGAAGATACCTGGTGGTGAAAAAAAATATAATAAATGAAAAGAGATATTCTGACCTCGAGCAATAAGTACATTTATATGCTTGACATGAATCAGCCATCAATGTTGGGTCGAATTCTAATTTAATTTCTGAGATGTATGTGTAATTTTGCCATTAATATGAATGTTACCAGCCTAAATATTTTACACTTCTCATGGATATTGTGAGCCTCTCATATATCCTTCAACAGTCTATTAATTAATAAACTCTTTTCTGATACTTTTTTGCTGGAAACTTCTAAAAAGAGCAAGCAGGTAGGATGATATAGTGAGAGGAGCCAGAACACACTTTTCTGGTGCCTCATTAACATCCCCGGTTCATTAGGAAGAATCTTTTTTCCTGTCATCTTTTTACAATGTGCCAATGTTGTGTGGCCTTTAAGGTAATTAATAATGAATTAATTAACCAAATTAATTCGTAGGTTAGAGACGTTGTTCTGTAGTGAGGCCAGTCAGTTTGGATTTGGGCCCTGATGGGTGAGGCCCTTTACAAGCTGATGTTGTTCATGTTTCTGACAGTGCCTGCCCCCTGTCTAAAAGCCCTAGTAAGTGCCATTTGTCTCCGGGTTAACAGAAAGATGAGATATAGGGCGGGCTGAATTATTTAAGCTCCCACAACACATGCACTTTTGCTTTTCAAGCATGAGTTATAATTTAATTAGAAACTTCTGGTGCGTTGCTGGCTATTTAAATATTAAAATCTTCCGCTGATCACATTGGATTAGCCATCCCTGTGAAATTCCCTGAGATGTCAGTTGTTGTCTTTCTGTCTCCCTCTCTCTCCCTCTTCTCACTCCCACCGCTTTCTTGCATTTCCATCAGCGTTTTCTGATCTCCTGCGCTCGCAGATTGTTTGTCGACTCCTTCATCAGAGACAAAGGAGTCATCATGGACCTTTGGGAAACTTAATGGGTGGCAGTGTGAGCAAAAGTGGAAACCAAGCTGACCTGATATGAATCCAAAGAAGTTGAGCTAAAAGGAGGTCTGTTTTACTACTACTTGAGAAGGCCTAATGTAATAATATCCAAATACAAAGGGTAGGGGGTTAGGTGTGACTTTCACTTCTTGTTTCCACAATGAGGCCTTTTTTACTTTTTTGTGGCGGAAAACAAAAGATGCAACCTGTTGACTTCTGTGTACCCTCTGTTTGTACAAATGTGCCAACTACAAAACTAAGATACAACATTTTGTTCTAAGAAAATACCTATGGCAAATGCTGAATCTAAGTTACACAAATTAAAGAATAAAATACAATATTTTATGAACCTGACTTATTTATTTTCATATAAAATAAAATTATATTGTTTATTTTGAGAAAAATGTTTGAATATATCCAAAATTGCTCTAATATCATCAGTGTTTAAGACAGGAATTTGTTTTCATGCAGCAGCACATAAAATATCGTAAGTACAAAGATATGGGAAAAATATCTGCAATTGCAAATAGAAAACTACTGGCAGATACAGATTAATACATCCAAAAATCACACCACAAAAAGGACTTAAAAACAATTCAACATTAAATACAATCTAAAAATTCTGAGCCAGAAAATATCAATGCACGTTTATGTGATGTAGGCCTATGTAAAAAGCTACCAACATTGTGCATACTTAAAAATTTGGAACAATGAGAATTGTGTGAACGAGAGCACAGATTAACTATGAAGTCAATCAAAAACAGAATCAAGGACAAGACAACACCAAAAACAATTTCTTAATTCAAAGTTAAAGCAGGTGATGTTCAACTAAAACAAAAAACATCTTTTTTTAACTCTCTAATTCTCTACCTAATTCCCTAACATGAATGCAAGCAGGCCTTAAGGCCTTCTATTTGTAGGGAATCTTTAAATTTTTTTAAAGAAAAGGTTTCTTCAAAGGAAAAAGTTCAAATGAATTTTTAAAAAAATCTACCATCCAAAAAAATAAGGGAGAGCATTCCAATTATATAAAGAACTTGATGATTAACAAAAAAAACACCTCTGTTTGTGAGCATATATTTGGGTATTTGAAGTCATCATCAACTCCAAAACACAACCCTGCTTCATGTCTCCATCCTTAGATTTGAAACTGGCACTCAGCATTTCAGATTTGCTTTTGATTTCTACATTACACTGCTTGTTCACACTCTAATTATCTAGCCTCTCTATCTTAATGTCGACCCAAATGAAGCGACAACGGTGAGCTAGTTCCGGCAGATAACCCGAGCTGCCGTGCTGTATCCCATGTGATCTGCCTCAAACATTCATGCTACATATCAAACACATTCATCCAATCTGGGCGGTCTATTTAAGCTGCACACTTCCTCCCTTGCTGTTTGCTTCATGCTTGCTGCCACTACGCTGCTGCTGCTGCCATGATCGCTGCATATTTTTTGCTTTTGTTTTGTGCCCTCCGCCATCCCAGCATCCTCCTGTAGGCTCTGGCTAAAAGCAAAAATTCAGTATTCACTCCAATATTTAATTGATTAAAAAACATGTTTGCACAAGGTGTGCTAGAATCGGAGCATAACCACCAAACTACAATGCTCAATAAAGCATTTATTCATCAACTCATGAGCCTGATTGAACTAACTTCATGCTTCATTATATTCACAGAGGGGTAGAAATTCTTTTGTTCTTGTGTTTTGTTTAGAAAATTCTCACCAGCAACAAAAATGTTATGTAATGCGACTTGGAAGAAGCTGGCATTGCACTTTTAAATAAAGCAAATATGTCAAAACAGAAAAAAACAATGCATTCGTTGAAACTTTAAGATGCAAACGTATGAATTAATATTTGCTGCAGTGTTGAGTTGTTACAGGTGCAACAGACCCCTATCAGAAGCAACATCAAAACCATTGACGGCAGAAGAGAAGCAGTTTGATGTTCTGCTGCAAAACTTTGGGTTCTGGCATTCATGTTGATGATACTTTGACACATATTGTTAAGCCTGAATAGTGTAAGTGTGACTGACTCATAATCAACTACTGTGCCCTTGTTCGTTATCATGAAGGAACAACTGGGTCATCCAGTGCAATGGTGTCTCATTTACATGTTTTTATGGTTGTGAAGCTTCAGTGGAGGTCTCTGGCACAGATGTAAACAGTTGCTTACATAGAGAAAGGATTGTTGAAAAAAATACTTTCAAAGTAAGATTATGAAAAATGCTGAATGAAAGAACTAATTGGGTTCAAGAAGATTTCAATGCCAAATCTTTAAGATTTGTATGCATGCTGCATTATGTCTAATTTAATATGTGAAGAAGAAGACATAGCATATGTGCTTATCTGCAGCCAGCTTATGCTCAGCCTCACCCTGCAGTTTGTGTGAAATATGGCTGAGAGGTTGCTCAATCCTTTCCCCAGTCAACCCAGTGACATATACACTCTGTCACCAGTGGCAAAGATGTACTGGTGATTCCTAGCTGTGGGCCAGTCGGCTAATTATAAGCCAGCATCTGCTTTATTCTTCTATCCAGAAGGTTATTTATTCCTTTTAGCCTCTCTTTCCTGTTGCAGGTCAATACATAGGTAGATCACCTGCCTTTGATACAGAAATATCTCTTTTATGACATCCACAGAGCACTGTTCTTTCTTCTTCACTGCATGCCTGTGTGTTTATGTCTTCCAGGGTATTCCTACATGTCATTTTAGGGCTCATGAACAGGTGTATTTGTCTGCTCACAGTGTGCTCTGTTTCTCCAAACTCTGGGAGGGGCTCTGACAGCAGCACTGGAACTACATGTCAATCAGGCAGCGCAGCAGACGACCTCTCAGCCCCCCCCCCCCCCCCCCCCCCCCCCCCCATTGTGTGGGGTCCTGTTCTTCACCTATCTCATCCTGTCATCCCACAATCCTTTCATCTCTTCCTCTTTTCCTCCCGTAAACCTTTCAATCATCATCCATGCTCTCAAAAAGAAGTTTCTCACTTCCGTTCTTCTTCTTGTCTAACATCTGCTGCACAACTTGACAGTATTTTAATTCAATGAAAAAGCAAGTCCTCCATAAATCTTTAGAGATTAATGGCGTAGATGGAAAGCTTCATTGTGAGGCTAAAATGATCAATTCCCTATCCTTTCATAAGCTCCTGTTTAAAATTGTTGCATAGAGTTCATTAAAAGTAGAAATTAAAGAAGTAACTCTGCAACAGTATGGATTTATTCATTCCAATATTATAAACAAACACAATATGCATTATTTGATATAAATTCTGATTCATATTCAGAATTTTAATTTTGTTTGGTTAACTGATGAGAAAGTGTTTCAAGACACTGATACAATAACACGGTCCTGTGCATTTCACACTGTAGTGTGAAAAGGCACAAACTAAATTCTTCTGATTCCTGATGGATTGACTCCTTGGAAAAATGGAAACCTCTTTGTTTTTATAGAGTTTTTATGTCTGACTAGGGCTGTTTGGTCCCTGTGCGACCTGTGTCAGAACTTAATCCGATCAATTTGCGGCATGGGTTAGATTCCATTAGGACAGCCCAACGTCACTGATTTTGTTCGTAACTTTTATGGACAGAATTTCTTTTCTTTTTTTTTAACTTGTCCTGTGTGGCACCATAACAACCAGACTGATGGTCAATAAACAGAAGAGAAAAAGAGAGCGTAGAAATTGATCAAGTTTGTTGGTCTAAATCTCATTACACACATGTGTGGACAGTATTGTGCTTAACGTTGCTTTGTTATCTGATCAGTGCAATAGAGTCAATAACAGCTCTGTTTTTCTCAACAGAGCTCCACAGATGGTAATTGACTTTTATTATTGCTTAAATATTTCAGCAGTTTGCACGTTAAAAGGGCTGGATTCTCTGCATGCTTAATGATGTTACATTCCTGTAAACACAGTTGTATCAGCTGACATCTCATAATCGTACTGGGGTAGTGCTGGATAGTCACAGACTGAGATGAGAGAATATCCTCAGATATTCATACTGCCTGACAATCAAAGATCAAAAGGTCACAGAGAGGTAAGTGTGCAAAGTCTGAAGCATGGTCTCTAAATGCTAAATGCTGCCTACATGATTGTTTTGCTGTTTTGAAATTATGTAATCAGACGCTTTGAGCCAAATAAAGTCCACAGCTTTCAGAAGTTTTGAATTAGTGAATAAACTCACCTTAAGCTTCCACAGATTAAGTCTTTTGGCCTTCTAACCTTGTATTCTTTCAGATCCATTGATTAGTTTAAGCTTCTAACATCAAATTCTACACAAGCCTTCTCAGCCTTGTCTGTTCCTCTTTGTAAATTCATTCATAAAGAGTTCATCAGCAGCCACATGCTCAATTCAACCACTGGAGTCAAAGGCTTTCTTTTTTGGGGAAAGAAGACTATCAGATGGCTCTGACGATTAATACCGTGGTGAAGAGGGCATTTTAATTATTAACTCTGCGTTACATTTGAGGAATGCTCGCTAGGCATGAGATTTAAAAGAAGCTAATGTTTCACTATCAAACCATTTCATCCAATCTTCATAACAGATGTGTGCGCAGTGGAGGGCATTACTTTCTGCAGTAGGCGCTGAAAATATGCCTGCTTTCCTCTCATCAGGAAAGAAGTCATGGTTTGTCTTGAGGGGCCGAGTGTCTTCTTGTGACTGGCCATTGGTTTTAAGTGGCTTGTGCATTTTTCATGGGACAGTGGTCGGTGGGAATGTCTTGTCACTCCATTAAGGCCCGTTCAAATGGTAGTAGCCATAAAACGAAACAGGCACTGAAATATTCATTTGATATTGCAACACACCACAGTGTGTGTTAATTAAGGAAAGAGCTATATGCTTTAGATGGGACGGGGCTTTCAATTAGCCATAATAGTGGAAGATGAGTTAAATGAATGTGGCATCTGGGCTTCCCATGTGTATGCAAAAAAAAAATTGTAAGGTACTTCTATGTTAGCAGAAATTAAAAGCCAATCTTGCATGAAGAGTATCCAAGAGTTCAGCATGAATTTCATGTCAATGTGATGTAGTTTATTAATATTTGATTATAAATTAACTAGGTAGTATCATACTTTATTGTTTGCTTTATATTATGTTCATCTGATTTCTTAAACTGTTGCAGAGCCATAATTAAGCAAAGAATAAAAAAATGGTGATGTGGGTGTTTGAATGGAATAAGCCAAGATATTTTATATCAATTATAGTAAATAAGACACATGACTGTTTTGATAGATTTGACTATTGATGAAGAAACTAGGCTTCCATTGATAATATTTACTATACACAGTAAGTGTCTCTTTTTTGAGAAGTCGTAATAATTGTCATAATTTTTGAAAAGGAACCAGCTGGCTGTTTTAATAACCAGTTCATTTTTCACTGTAATTTTATTTTTGGGACTGTTATTGGGGCTCGGTTTGAGTTAAAACTGTTGCATCACAACAAGATGGTTCCCTGTTCAAATCTTGACTGGGGCCTTTATGTGTGGAGTTTAGATGTTCTCTTCATGCATGTGTGGGTTTTCAAAAGGTTGAAGCAAGTATAAAAAATGGAGGGATGAAATGTTGTTTGGTCAAAAAAAAAATATTTTGTGTTCATAGAAGGAGCGATATGTTTTTGGTCAATTCCTTTAACACTATAAAGTATTAGTTGCTACCCTATGCAGACAAGCATGCTATAATAAAAGAATGAGAATATGATTTCTGTATTATTTCCTTGTATTTCTTCACTTCATAAAGCAGTCAAAGTGTCATTTTGCTTCCCTTGCACTTCCTTCTTTTGGCTCTTTTATTACCTCCCCACCATTCTCCCTTTCTCTGTAGGACAGCAAAGCGATTATATACCCTATCTTCCATCTTAGAGCTTATTAACCTTTTTGTTGGAATATCTGGAGCATAAAGACCTCATTAAATATTTACATATGCACTAACCACTATGAAAAATTAAGAAACCCAAAGTTTTATTAACCTGTAGTAATATAATGTCTACTCTTGGCCAGAAAAAAGGTCTTTTTTGCACATTAAAGCATTCTGTAGTGCATAATAATGTATGGTAAGAAGGCTCCCCTTGCATAGATTAACTCTGCTTTAATATAACATTAGGTTTCCCTAAACTAGCTTTATTATAGAATTATGCTTTTAATACAAGGTGTGGAGTCGAGGGCAGGGGAGAGATGTTTTGCCTGCAGTAATAAAGCATTGCGACAATCCTTAATTATCCATGGCTTTGTGTGTTGAGACATACGTGAGAACTTCAGAAATTTCTTATTCTCACATTTCATGAATGTATTATGAGCTGTAGCATAAATGCCTGTCCCTGCTAGTCATGCTGACCCCATGCCTCTATAGGTGTAGTTGATCCACAACACTCAGCCATTCAAAGGTGACTAAGTGGCTTTTAATAATTTAAACATATATTCAGGAGAGGCTGCATAATGCTCACTATCATCTGCTCCTGGTGTTCCACTCCTCTGTTTTAAACTGCAATTGTAACCTCATTACTCACAACTCAGTCAAACCTTTTTGAATAGTTTAGATTTGTCCGCTGTGGACAGAGAATATGGAAAAAAATACGTTCTCTGTCCAGTGTGGTCCTCTAAAATTATTTCTCCTTTGTTCTGATAGGTACTCAAAGTCCCTGGTTCCCAGAAAGCCGTTACTTTGATTCTATCAGTGATGCATGCAGAGCAGACTGCTTCAAACCTGCATACCTGCAGGCAGCTGAATGACACTGCTGCAGCTCATCTGAGGGAATTATCATTATAATTTCAAAGTGGGAACAGGTCATATTGTCAGTGTCAAGGCCAGATAGATAAACAGATAGAATGTACGGTAACACAGATTGTTTTAATCATATTGTACATTCGATGGTCAAAGAACACTTAAGTTTTAAATACAGATTCAGCCACTGAGAATGGCTGACTGCATCATGTAGAGTGTTCTCTTTAACCACTGACTCTCTGTCAGGTCTTTGGATAAAATTGGCTGGAAACTGACTGGTCTTTAACTGCAGGGGTAAGTCCAAATGACAGCATCTGTATGATGCAACATTAGAAATTTAAATAAAAGCATCAATATCAACTCCATTGGTCATCTCCATCATCAGATACAGCACTATGTTTATGTTGAGCCACAAGACAGAATGTGTTTTTTTTCTAAATAACTGCACTTTTTGGGTTATAAAATCACATATGCCTACATCTGTTTTAAAACTGCAACATGACAATATTTGCATTAGATAAAGCTGTCATGTATGCTTAGTGTTACCTGTCAACAATTTTCTTTTCAAACTGTGACATGCTAACATTTTGCATTATGTAAAATTATCACTAATATGATATCCCACAAATGTAAAATGCTCATATTACAATCAGTCCAAAATTGTCCAAAAACTTTTTACTTTTTGACTTAATTGTTAGTAATAGCTGGTTAGGTATGAAAAATACAAATATAAGCTGATAATATTAATAAACACATTATAGATTCACATCAAGTTATCTAAATACTAACAGAAGGCAATTAAAAACGTTACCATACCACAATTTCTGCCGCTTCATTGTGAAACTTCTAAGTTTTTGTCATGTTGACAAACGTGTCTGTTACATTTTTTCTTGTGAGACTAGACTGATGAAATAGAAACCAGTCTAGCATTTTGAAAAGTTTAACTTCACTTTCACGCTACTGTAATGAAAGATTCAGATGTATCTTCCTGAATTTTAGTGGGGAAAAAGAAATGGAAGAGAAATCAGAGTTAGTCAAAGACAGCGGTCAAAGAGGGACAGAAGTTGTAGTGAAGAGTAAAAAAAAAAAAAGAACCGCAATTACAGCGCATGATGAAAAGCTTGGAGAAACAATCCGGGATAGAGAAACATGGAAAGTGAGAAATGAGATGTGACTGAGAGCTGTAAGTTGTAGGTGTTAAACTTTGATGCCTCCAGTGAGTGAAGCAGTAAAGTACAGTACAGTGTGGTCCATGAGTAGCAGTAATAGAGTGAGGACCTATTGAGGCAGACAGAGGGGAAGAAATGTTGGGGGATGAGTGGAGGGGAGCATTGTAGAGGGAAAAAATGAGCCATACATAGTTTGAGTGAGACACAGCGAGTTAGAGGGTGCAGATAGTTAGATAGCGAGAGAAACAAGAATGTTATCCATGATTTAAAGCCTATGGGGCCGTGAGATGAGCCTTACCAGTTCAGGCTGCTGTGATTGCTAGCTGGTGCTGGCTGGGGCCTTTCAGCTCATTTCATCATGAAGCTCCTAATGAGGCCTGAGCCGCCTCCCTGAGCACAGGGGCTTCGCTCTGATTGAGGCTACTGAAGGGCTCCAACTTCTGCCAGAAAATACTGTCAGGTTCTGAGTATTGGAAGCGAGGAAAGTTGTGGCGGTGGAGGGGGGGACGGCAGTGGTGGTTGATGCTCCAGGGTGAGCTTGGAGAGCCACTTTGTCCCGAGGCTGTGTGAAAAGGTCACTGCCCGTGAGGAGTACCCACAGGCCCCTGCTGCAGGGCGTCTGGAGGGAGAGTTGTTTTTGTTCAAACAGGAAGTGGCAGGTTAAGAGGAGCGCGTCCATTAAAAATATGTCTACGGTTGCTCATAGAAGCAGAAATACGAGCTCTTGTTTTTTGGAGTTTGTCTGAAATATTTGAAAAGCAGAATTAGTCACCACCCAATTGCTCATTTGGTAGGATTTAGCAATAATTTGACTCACTGAGCTGGCTGCTAATGCATAGCTTTACCTGTTTCATTCTTATTTATTTATTTGTGTCATTTTACATGTTAATGTTTCAAATCTGACTGGTTAATAAGAAGGAATATGGGTTCCTGTATAATGAGAGACAGCTCTTGCATATATGAAAGGCAGAGTGGTATGGGTGGGTCGCCGGGTGTGGGGCAGCAGGCTGCGGAGCAACCTTCCTGATCACCCCGGCTCTGGCCTTTGTGCAGAGTTAATGATGTCACTAATATGTTCTTTACAGACCACACTGTGATTCATGGCTTTCATTAGCCCTGTGTGCCAGGGTGTCTTTCTCCCTCTCTTGTTCTCCTTCCTGTCGCTGTTTTAATGATGGCCTGGAGACGAGGTGGCATGCTTGACCCTTAATCATTGGAAGCTGGGGTGAGTGAGAGGTGGTGATGAGATGGGTGGTTTTGGGGGAAAGAAGGGGGTCAGGGGGAGGAAAGAGAAATCAGATGGTTTTTCTTCATAATCCACCTCCCTGGGGCTGCTTAAACATGAGCCTTCTACTCGGGCAGAGCATTGTAGTCTGAAGTGTATGGATTTGTGGGAAAACACACTCAAATGAGCAGTATCTCTACTTAGTTTTAACTAATTACTAAATGATTTCTAATTCTTTCAGATAATATTTTATATTTAAACATTATTAACATTATTACATTATTAGCTTTTAGTAAGGACAAAGACTAGATCTTTTATTGAAGGATAGCAAGTGCAGTGTCTGCTGTCAATCATGTCACCATCAGAAGAGGTAAATGTCACAGTTAGACGTGATATCTCTGATCTGTGAAAACAGACCATACAATTTGTATTTGCTTTGAAATATGCTTTCTGGTATTTATGTCTGAAATGTGTCTTAAGAGATCACTTTGATACCATCTGTAAAGGTCACAGATCAGCAGAAATCCCCAAAAACGAAGCCCTTTATGGAAGAGGTATAAGCAAACTAAGCGGCCGCTTGTGGCTACCAGCCCCCCCTGCACAAATGTTCTTGAAATGTCAAGATATCTTGATTTAGAATCAAAAATTTTATAAACCCACCAAAATTTCATTGAATAATCTAAATAAAAAAATGGTTATACAGACAAAATCTACACTCTTACACTATTTTTAATCATGGTTGCATGCCAACCATGATCAAATCTGGTTACAGTAGCTGGTTAGTAGTAGTATTTTGTAGTTTTTGCGCACTTTTGCACATCTTTTCCAAATTTATAGAACAGTAATTTAACTGGTTAACTTTATTACTTAAAATGTGTCTTGTTTGCAAGTGTTTTCTGATACTTTCAAATACACATTCAGTATGCCACACTCATACATCACTTTATATTCTCATCATTCATTCATTTTCTGTACCGCTTAATCCAATTCAGGGTTGTGGGGAGCTGGAGCCAGTCCCAGAAATTATCAGGCAAGAGGCAGGGTACACCCTGGACAGGTCGCCAGTCCATCGCAGGGCCAACACAGAGAAACAGACAGCCATTCGTGCACACACTCACTCCTAGGGAGAATTTAGAGTGACCAATTAACCTAACACACTTTAAATACTAAAAAGTGCAAATTGATACTAGACCATTTTTGTGAATTTGCTACCCCAGTAAGATTAAAAACCAGAGTGACACCTGCATTAAGCCAGCTACAAATAATGCAAATGAATGGGTGTGTTACATTTACAGTGAATAAAATGATCAAACACCAGTAAAAGCTCAGCACAGGTGGTGCTGAGGCACAGGGGGGCCCCAAATAAAATTCTGCTTGGGCCCCCATAAAGGCTTGGACCAGCTCTGTTTCATAGTCATGCGTACCAATAGCATACCATTTTGAATACTAGTCATTTATCGTTTTAAGCTTTTTTTGGCGTCATTTTATGTCACTTAGAATAACATGGCATTTAAGATTATGAGAAGGTTAAAAGGGTAGTGTCCTCTTTGCATAGTACATACTGTAGTGTAACAGGCTTAGATAGATAGATAGATAGATAGATAGATAGATAGATAGATAGATAGATAGATAGATAGATAGATAGATAGAT
>JAOXYM010000004.1:15525679-15544389 GCA_028567055.1 Leptatherina wallacei | reverse complement strand
TCCTCCGCATCGAGAGGAGCCAGATGAGGTGGCTCGGGCATCTGGTTAGGATGCCTCCTGGACGCCTCCCTGGGGAGTTATTCCGGGCATGTCCCAACATGAGGAGACCTCGAAGTAGGCCCAGGACACGCTGGAGGGATTATATCTCTCGGATGGCCTGGGAGCGCCTCGGGATCCCCCTAGATGAGCTGGCCGATGTGGCTGGGGAGAGGGAAGTCTGGGCTTCCCTGGTTAGGCTGCTGCCCCCACGACCTGATCCCGGATGAGCAGAAGATGGATGGATGGATTGTTTATGGACATTTAAAGATGTATGGTTATCATTTGGATTCATTCTTCCCATTCATGTCAAGAACAAAAATTTTGATGTGGCCTTTACCTTTGCTGAAAACAAAAAAACAGATTTTTCAAAAATCTATCCGAAATATTATAGGATAAATATGTATACAACTTCAGTCTGTCAGTGCTGTTTATGAAACAGTGCTCTAGTTTGACCCAATGTAAATATTAATTATGCTAAACACAGTAAATTGCCCTGACAATGTTTTGAGTAGCTTAAATAAAAATAATCAATAACAAACTGAAGATTATATTTTAGATATTTGACATAAGTCAAAATTACAAGTATTCCCTCTGTTTTCTGTGGGTTTTTTTGTTGTTGTTGTTTTTTAAAAAGAAACATTCATATAACAATCAACTTTTTTGGCTTCTTCAATGCCTTCTTCCTAATGTTAAAATTGTTATGTCATTTGTATTAACTACTTCAAGGTCATCATGTTCAAACCAGTGACCACCGTATAAACTCACTACTGTCATCACTGTTAATTAGTTTTTTTTTGCTTGTGTAGTAATTTGCCAGTCTGCACTGATCTAATTGTTAGAATTCTTAGACAAGATCACACTTTACAAATGTTTTATGGCTGTAAATTTGTTTTTGCATCAAGTTGCTCTTGGTAAGTTTTTCCATTCAAATATGTGACAAGTGTTTCATCGCATTCTTTCCCAGTTTTTACTCTCATTTCTAAAAATTTAAATTTAAAACTGATTTTTAAAAAGCAAACTGTTATCTTAAATATGAAATAAATCACCTACAATGACAAACACTATCAAGATTATGTGGCCCTGCAGCTTCAATAAACCTCATGGAGCATTTTGTTGTATTTCAGCTTATTATTTGGGTTTTATTGTCCACAACTAACTGCTCCTATCATCAATGTTTTCTGGAGAAACAGACACAATTTTTTTGTGAGGGAAAAAAAGCTATTCTTAAAATCCACCATACACTTGCTGTGACTAAAATGGTAAAACTGGTAAAACACCACATGCTAATGACACAAAGACATATTTCCAAAACTACATAAAAGAAAATTAACATAAATATCAGAACAAACAGTAAGTGACTATTCTGTTGAAAAATGCCCTGACCATTCAGTAAAGTGTGGTCAACCAGAAATCATGACAGCAGTGTCATCAATTGACAGACAAATCCCGTCTCCATTTCCAGACCCCTTAACCCTGAGAGTCAGGCTAGTGAAATAGAAAGATTATGGTGAAGGGAGATGCTATTGTAGGTGGGAAATGGGGGACTGGACCAAAGCAGGCGAGGGCTTAAGGTGAGAGGGAATAAAAAAGAGGGAGCACATCCCTCTTGTTTCCTAAAGCAATATTCGGGATGGGGGGTGAGGTAGATGTGGGGGTTGGTGGTGCAGGATGAGAAGAAATTCTAGACTTCATTGACCCTTCTGAGGCCAGGTTTTCTCTTGAGGTCAAGCTTGATATGGAGAAGATAATGGAAAAGCTTGGGGGAGTTTTCAAAAAAGGCAAAAAAAAGAAAAGAAAAAATACAGATAGGTAGACAGAGTACCCTTGTTCTTGCATCTGTGCAATCCCTTACTGTATGGAGGTAATAGCTTGGAAGTAATGTGAAACCTTTCTGCCATCAAAAGGGGCCAGGAAACCTCAGTTTCAGGGTTTGATGCTTGTATGTGTTGCTTTTGTTGCACCGAGGTTTGTTTTAAATGACTAACTTGTTCAAACCTCTTGTGACTCCATTCCTGCCCCCCATGCCCATTTAAGTAGACGACAGTTAAATTAACACCCACGATAACAGTTCTGAATCCCCTCATCATAGTAGCTGTTTTGTATCATGTGCTGTTAAAGAATGCACTGTAGTTTGGGTTTTGCTCCTTATTTTTTCAATGCCAATGACACGTCGCTCAACTTCCATTAATGACTCAGTCGTGAGCACTGACAGTTGTCAGCCGACCTAGGGGCTCCATGCAAGGTGGGGAGGGCGCTGACTAGGTGGGACGTAATCACTCCCTGTAATTTGGATAAAATCCACAGAGCTGTTCACAGTCAAAATGAAAGCCATCCTCTTGTTCAGTCTCTTCACAGACACCAAGCTCCAATGCTTCTGAAAAGCGAGGTTGAGAGAACCAATTCTGCCTGGCTGGTATCCCCCGAGGGTTTGTCCTCAGACCATCTCAATTCAGCTACAGCCCTGGAGCCATGTTTTCCCCCAAGGAGTGCCACAGCAGCCAGACAGTCAGACTGCCCATCCTGTGCTGTACAGTCCAGGCGCAGCCAGCCAGCACACAACTCTCCTGAGATCCTCCTCGGTGGAAAGAGAGCTCAGTGGAGCTTATGCTGCAGACTCTGCTTCTAACAGTCTGTCTGCCTGTCTTTCTGTCTAACACTGTGTCACATTGCCTTATCCTCTCCCACTTCACTTTAATATCTCAATCTGAGGCAAGGAGTGCAGATTAAATCTACAAATAAAGCAGGGGACAATGATTTTTCTTATTGGAAGCTATTAAAAAAGCTTGCACATGTTTCATACTTTTGTCAGTGCACTTTACATTCTAAATGACACTAAATTTCTCAAATAAACTTGACTCAAGCCATGAGCAGATTGCCCTGTTTGATCACTTTGTCTAACAACGACAGCCTACCAAGTTGTCAAAGAGACACTGTAGTGGTTTTGCTTGATAGATGGTGAATGGTGCTTATACAAGGAGCCACTCCAGTGCGCCCATAAATATGCATTGTGACATTTGGAACAAAGCCGCTCGTCCTCTCTTTCCTGATGAGCTCTGCCTGCATACTATAACATATTGCCATACTGTCACACCTTGTGTTTCATAGCCAATCTCTCTGTTCATCAACTTGGCAGATAACCTCTAGATGCTGACAAATGATATGGGGGATGGCATTAGGGCTCCATTGTATGCAAAGCCAGGAAGCGCTTTTCCTTCAGTGATGCTTACATAAGTAATTAATGATTAATGCTTGTTATTTCATGATGAATATGATGTAGTGTGATATGAATACTTCAAAAATAAGGTCAGGCTCTATGTGTTCATGCTTTTTGTTTTCCTGATAGTGTAGGGGGAAAAGTCAATCAAATTTCTCTATTCAACAACAACAGGTTTGAGGTGTGTACACATTTTCATAAAACATTCAGAAACACTCCTCAGTCTTCTCACTGTTGTATTAAGAATATATCTGGCCTGTTTCTCTAAACACTTCATTGCTTTACAGGGGAATAAATATCCAAGACAGCCAGAAGCAGTTCCTTTCAAATCCCACACACACACACACACACACATCTCTCTCTCCTCCCTGTTTCTCTCTCATACTCTCCCTCTGTCATTTGACCAGCAGTGCTTCCTGCCACGGAGGACCTGTGACTCAACAGCCGGAATACAGCAATGTTCTTTTGCTCACCCTCTTGAATATTCATAGCAATAAGAGGACTGAAGCTCAAACCCATCCATCTTGTATCCATCCGCAATTATATATATACTAAAAAAAGAAGGTATTTATGTGTGTGTTAGGGGGTTTACAGACTAGTACCAGATATTTAAGTGGGTGCTGTGGGGGAGAAGTAGGGTGGCAGGGCTGTTTTACACTAATTTCTTTATCCCTTTCACAGGAGTGCCATGTTACAAGAGAATTCCTGAGGCGAGCCAATGGCCCGATAAATCTGCCGGAGCCTCTCTCAATTTGTCTCCGTGGAATGTCAGTTGGCAAATGCCCAGACACTGAGAACCTCTTTTCACAATGCGCCAATCTAACAGACGAGATCCCATGTTGGAGCTACAGCACAAGGACTGGCATGGATAAATTGCCACGTGCCTTATCTATGTCTCTTTATGTCTAACTGTCTGAGGTCTTGCTCCTCTGAAGGCCACTTCCTCGCCGACTCAACAGTTAACCTAAACGCCTGAGCGGGTGACAATGACAAAATGCAGGTGTCACCAAAGAGGAACCTGTGATATGACACAGATGCTGTGTCAACTCGTCTCACTCCACATGACCTGCGGTGTGAACAGAAATTGCTCAGTTTGGTGTTGTTCATCACTGTGTGGCGCAGTCTCCCACATAGCTCGGTCCAGGTGGCGGAATGGCAGAGTGGGAGAACAGACTATGTTGGTGTGAAGATGCAACAACTCTCGCTCTCTTTTTTGCTTTTTCTCCCTCTCATTCCCTTCCTCCGATCCCTTCCTCTCTCTTCTCTGTGTTCAAACAGACGGCTGTAGCACTCTTTGTGCTCTATTTAAAGGTTGTAGGTTAGCAAACAACAAGATGACTCCACACCTGCACCCCTAAATGAGCCATGACTCATGTATGTATTCATCCTTTTTTTAGATTTATATGCAGCTTTAGAAAACACATTCATGAATATACAGATTGATAAAAATTGGTAGGATTGTACAGATTGTACAAACTGGGAGTTTTTTTTCCTCATACATCAAGTAAAGAAAGCTTGTAGTGTAAGTTGAATCCAACAGTTTCACTACTAATTCAGTATTGTCTCCATGATGCGACGATTACATAATCAAACCATGCAGTTTATATTATTTTGTATATTGTAAAACTGAATCGTGTCCATCCATCTCATTTCATCTAATTGGAGCAATCTGGGTGCATTCAACTTATGTGAAACAGATAGCATCAAATGGTAGAAGACAAAATAAAAAAAATAAAAAAAGCAAGTGAATACAACCTCCTTCTGAACAACACTGAAATTACAACACAGTCAACCACACAAGCGTATTTAAGAGGTTCATGTTACTGCATGACAGTTGGCATGAGTGTAAAAAAAAGGCATGTGCCAAGTAGAGCTGCCAATGCTCAGCATGGCCGGTTTTAATATTTGAATGTGCTTCATTACAACATTATGGTCCAGATAGCCTTTCTGGGGTCCAGACAATTGTCTGCAAATGAACAAGATTACATGACAAGCCCTGAATGACAGAGCTGCCCAATGTTGCCTGCCCCAGCCAGTTATCTGATGGTAGCCTAGCAACAGATCCCTGACCTGGCTTTGACCCACACCCGATAAGGTCAACACCTGAAGGCTTTCTCATTGGAGGGCTGGCTGAGAGAGAGGTGGAGCTTGGGGATGCAGGGAAACAAAGGACTCACAGAGCAAGGGCAGCCTCCTCTGCATATAGCTGTCTGCTACTTGCTGAGGGAAAAAAAAAAGTGTGTGCAAAAGGAGGCCAGACCTCTTCACCAGGGATCAGTATATCCTATATGTGAGTGTGCTTCAGAGACAAGCGAATCATAATATAAGACTGATGAAAAAAATTGGAAGCATCCACTTGTAACAGATTTAGACCTCGTACCTGGTTTTCTAAAAGGGTAAAAACACATCTCTCACTCCACAAAAAGAAAAAAAGCAGCAATAACTATTGAAAAGTGTTGTGACAAACAGAAGCGGCACATTATGAAGGAGGTGACGAATGTGAAATTAATCGACCAGAGCAGCCCACCGTGATAGACATTCCCCCCTTGTGTGCCTGCATGCATGCAAACCTCACTTGGTTTTAGCAGAAGTGATATGGAAGTTAATCCAAAATGTGACTGTGGCAATATCCTATTAGACCATGGCAATAAAATCAAGCTGAGACTGGTAACACATTACAGATATCAGAATGTGTTCAGCTCACTCCATTTCAACATGAAGTGACATTAATCAGCAGGGGTCTTCTTACACATACATACAAACATAAAACAAACATGCAACTCATTCACATGGACGTACAAAAGCTGAAAGTAAAGCTGAAAAAAATTACATATTGGACCAGAATTTTACCTTTAAATGACGAAAGATGTCAAATATGTCACAAAAAAGGATATAAAGCTAAGTTTTTTTGTGATTATTTCTGCTCAGCACTGGGAATAAAAATAAATGTTGGGGGAGGGGCAGATATTGTGACTTTCCCTGAAAATTGTAGAGTACAGCAATCCAGTTTGCAAACTACTTGAAATAATAAAGAAGGGTATTGTTACTAGAATTGTGTTGAAAAGTGATATGTTACTAATTACCTCAATGATTCCTTAATAGTATTGGGTACATTGGAATGCAGGGCTGCATTTCATATTTACACATGCATCTGCCTTTTACATTTAGTGAGGTTTTGGCACACGGACGATCATCAAGCCCATGGAGTTTGGCCCGAAAATAACTTTTGTCCCTGAGTTTAAGGACCTTGACTTCCCCCCAGGGCCTTCTCACAAGACCTGTGCCCTAGTTCACCCAGGGCAACTTAGACTCCTCCTTTGTGTATGTGTGCATGTGTGTGTGTGCTTTAACTGTCTCCTTACTGCAGGGAAACTGTTGAAGGTCAAAGGGCAGGAAGTTGGCCACCTGCCTCTGTCACACTAGTAAAAGTAGTTGAGCAGAGAGAGGAAGTGGTAGCAGGAGACATGACAGAGATTGAGAAACCACTCTACTGTTTGCGCGTACTCTTTTGCCAGACAATTTGATTTACAGGTTCAGATGAGTTGCAGCATAAACAACCTCACAAGAAATCATTGTTGTTTATATCACGTCCTCTAAAGTTTTCTGAGCTTTTTGTTGTAGTTCTGTATTTTCCTCGGTGTAAATCTGTTTATCTGATCTGCAGACTGCCTGATTAAACAAAACAATTATGATAAGCTTTTGAGTTCCCTAAGACTGCTACTGAAGTACCTTGTACAGGGATGTCTCCATTGGTATTTGCTTGAGGCGACAACCCTGCTCGCACCCTGCATAAATGTGCCAACCGAGGACGAGAGCATAGAAGGCCAGAGGGCAAAAAGGGAGTGAACCACCTGCTTCTGTCACACTGTCAGGATGAAGGCAGATGAGTGCAAATAAGGTGAAGTGTGTGTGTGTTATGTGTGAGCGCCGGGTTTTGGATATTGTGTTGGAGGGGGACAGGTGGCACGCCGGACAGCGCTGGCATAGGCCACCCCAGGATTTATCACTCAGCGACAGTCACGGCTGGGCAGGGGACAGATGTTTCTGTTTACCCCAGGGCAACATCTGACTGGCCGAGCCTAACGGTAGCCCAACCAGCCTGTAGCCCACACAGGACAAATCCTGAGGAGAGGGAGAAAACGAGGCAGCAAAAAGACGAAACTAGAGGATGCAAAGTTTGGCCCCAAGGCACAAAAGCAAGTTTACTCATTTCTCTCCAGTCTGATCCTTTCTCAATTGTAGCACCGGAAACTCATTTAGCCCCAGTAACTCCTGAGCCAAATAAGAAAACACTTCTTTCTGACCCTGAATCTATTCTGCACTTATTTAGCTTAGCAAACAGAAATGCCCAGCACTCATTCCATCATTTATATTCAAATTCGTAAATTATGTCAACATGTGCGGGCTTTAGCAGCGAAACTTGAGAGCTGTTGCAAGCAACATAGCCAAAGAAGTCATCCCTGGAGCACTGAGGGATGACCTTTAGGTTCAACCCTGAGTGAGGTCGTGTCATTGTTGCCATGGTTACTATCAGCAGACTGCCCTGTTGCTAACATTACCTCAGCTGCCTGGCATTGTCAGGGTTAGAGAGCAGGCTGTGACCTCCCCATGGTGACCAAACTCGCTGGAGGAACAAAAACACAACCAAGACAAACACTACTATCCTACTAAGGTTTATTTGCTGTAAATGTTAAGTGGAAGTGGTGGTAACAAATGCAGAAGTTTTACATTTCCGCAATGATTTTTGTCAGGCATAAGTCAACTCTGTCCACTGCGTTCGACTATATAGGGAGTTCATTAATGATTTCTAATGTGGTATAATAAGTGAAGAGTGGACATGCAGAGTAATACTCAGCACTGATTAAGCCCAGCATGCAACACCTGAGAGAGAAATTTCAGTTGCATTCTGGCTGTTAATTCCAAATGTGTAAACATTTCTCATATAGCTCTAGGAACACATTTATCTGGGATTTCATCTGGGAATATAAACTTTAGGTGAAACATTACTGGTTGTGTGGAATGATAAAATCTAGTTTGCTCTGCAGAAAATGTTAAAGGCACTGTATACATCTAAAATAGAAAATGTTTTATTCTTCGTCTGTACTTTTTAAATCACCTGTTCTGTCTTGTACTCTACCACAAAATCAGGACATGCAGCACAAGCTCTTCAGTAGCTAATTTAAAACAGCTCAAGAAGTTGAGCTTTAGAAGAGAGGGAGGAAAAAACTGTTTATCAGTGCTTGATCTGAGAGCTGTTTTTCTTGAGGTAGATTAAGGATCATCATTGAATATTTCATATGCATTTTTTTGTGCTGTACAAAAACATAACCAATCAGCAAGAACCAAAAAAAATCTGAAAGATTTGAATCTTTTTCTTGTAACAGCTTGTGCACTCTGATCAAAGCACCTGTTCACAAAATGTCCAGTGGCAAGTCCAGGTGAGAAACACAGCTGTTTGCGCGATCACACAAACAAAAGTCGATTAAATCTGCAACATCACAGCCCAACATTATCCTCTCCACAAATGAAAACCCTTACAGGGACATCTTCGTTATTTCGTGCAGGAGATGCAATAATAAATCACTCTTTGCTATTTGTGGAACATGTTTGTCCACTCTCCTCCTGATAGGCCCCATTTAATCATGTTGTTCTGTTTCCTAATTAGCAGAAATGCAAAGTGTCTTTGTCACCTGTGAACAGCCAAGAGGGCTAATTTGGGCTTTTCACTAATTGCCACGGTAACGAGCCTCCTGCGCCTCCGCTGGGGGTGGGTGGAAGGCATGGCAGGAGGAGAACTGGAGGATGGAAGGATAGAGGGATGAAGACACAGCTCTCCTCACACACGGCTGAGGTGTGAAAGAACGCGGCAGGCCAACAGAACGCAGCCTGGAGGAGTCCAACAGCAGGGAGTGGGGGACAGCCTGCGCTGTGAAAAAGCCCCAACACCCAGCTGAGAGGGAGGAGGATTCAGCTCTGGCCAGTTTTGCTCTCTTGTAACTTTGATGAGGAGATTATTACATTAGGTTAGATAATTGTTGGACATTTTTCTGATGTTGACACCTGTTATTGCCCCCCAAAACAGGTTCTCACACAATGTTCTTTTCCCCTCTCTTTTAAAATGCTTTTATCGCCAAAATCTTTAAATAACTCAGTCAGGAGATTTTAAGATGTAGGAAACCTGAATGTGATAAATTGGTGTTGTAAGAAGAAGACAAAAGTAAATCAAAGCATAGGATGGCAATGAGCCTTGTTTAAATGAGGCAATTGTTCAGTAATTGTGTAATTTGCAATTTAAAAATCATTGTTAATTGTAGTTCAGTAAGACAAAAAGCACATTCCTCTAGCCTAGTTATGTAAAGACTGAACAGAAATACTTTTAGTTTTAATAGCTGGTCTAAATACCCAAATTATTGACAGTTATGCACATAGTAGCAGGACTGTAATGTGTGAATTAGTTTTCCACTTTGTAAAGTGCATATTATTTTTCCTTTCCATATTTCCTTATCATTTTCTTTCCTTATTTTTCCTTTTATCTTTTTTGTTTTGCAAATGCTCATCTTAAATTATGATAAAACATTTTTGGTTATGTTGGTTAATTGTCTACAAAGTGTTTTCCTACTGAACACTAACTTCATGTTTAACATCTTACTCGTTTATATGTTTCACATGAGTCAGAGCTGTGATATGTGTGGCATCATTTGCATAAATGACTATCACCATTCAGTGCTGGACCTTTTTTTTTTCTAAAGAAAATTACATTGACTCCGTTGATGTAATTCGACTCCATCAATATGGCCTCTCCGATTAATTATGTCTCTTTGCGTTTTCAAATATATCTTCTTTTCAGCAATACACCCTGAGAGCTTGGGGGCACCTTGTCCGTACGCCGCTCTCGGGGGCGAGCTCCTCCAATTTGTGCGTGCGCGCGAGAGTATGTTTGAGTGTGCGAGTGAGCGTGTATGTGTGTGCGTGCGTGCATACGCGCGTGTGTCTGCTCTGCTGTTGCTGCCCTTTGATCCCTGCATTAGTGTTAGTTAGGGGCTCGGAGACACACTTGCACCGAGAGCAGCCATAGTCAAGACACGGCAACAACAACAGCGGCACCTCCTCCGCCTGTGTTCCCATTCCCCAACAATACACTTTAAACCGAGCAAAGCCAGGTGCACGACCAAGTCCCTGCCATCACTGGCGCCTCCAGTCTCAATGGGAAAAACCTTTTTTCTTCTTATCCCTAAACAAGGACGAGAATGTGATTAAAAACGGGGGAAAATGCCAAGGAGGAAGCAGGAGCAGCCCAAGCGCCTTCCTTCACGTAAGTCGTTCACTCGATTTGTGCTATTTTAAAAGGCTCTCCGTGTGTTTTGCGCAGTAGTTTAGGGTTATAGAGGTGAAACAGACAAAAGACTCGGCGTAGGTTATTTCTCCCTTTTTAGGTCCGAGCAAGGCAGCCATGTTGTTGGCGATGGGTAACGTTAGCAAGGCAGTGAGTGGATAAATGATACGTGGTTTTATTAAGAGTATAATCGATAAAGGTCCGGTTCCGCTAAAGGTTGCGGTCAGTTGGCATATGTGTCGGTTGTGTGCGGGTATAACGGCCGAGTGTTTTCGGTAATGCTTTCGCTTCTGCTTGGTCGCTTTTCGGGTAGAAAGGGGAGGATCTGGGAGTCTGGTCGTAATAAAATGAAGGGTCAGTCGGATCAGACAAGCCTGAGTCTGGCTACCCATACCCCAGTGTTCCTAGTTAGCAATAGCGCTATCTAGCAACGCTCGGTAAACTTCATTTCCTCGGCGATAAATGTCTAACTTTCGCCTCAGTTTTGCCGCTACGTATCGCGGAACCGAATATTCTCGCGCTTGTTTGTCGACGACTTTAAAAAGTGTGGAGAGATTCTTTTCTTTTGGAACGATGTTTTTTTCTCTCTCTACCCCTCCCAGTCTGCATATAGGCTATGTCAGAGCCATGGTCGGTCACCTGAAGTTCAGGGTTTTTCCCCCTTCCCTTTGCAGCCATTCATTGCAGACAGACTACGATCAATAACGCGGTTAGAAAAAGGAAACGACAGTTGTGCTCTACTACGTTGCCTGCATAAGCGTAATGCCGCAGCAGAAACATATTCTACTCCCCAAGTAGTTTATTTTGGTAAGAGGTCGGTTTACTTTTGTGCATTTGACCCTCCGTATGTTCGATATTGTCCCCTTTTATCAGTCCAGATAATGGAAAAGCTGCAATAACAGACTCCGGCCACAGGAGGATTCCTTAGATGTTAGTGGGCAATGACAACGATTATTAGAGTGACATTTAAATCTCCCCCCCCCCCCCTTTTTTTTTTGCTCTTAATCGTTTCTGATGAATACATGCGTAAGCAAACGGCCCAATTAGTCATACTGATGTGCAATGTGATGAATAATTGAGTGATTCATGTCTTATCAATCAAGGCTTGGTCCTTATATTCGTCTTTATTTTCTTAAATGTCAGATCGCTCCAGCTATTCACTGCCACTAATTCCCCCCTGTGTAAACACTACTCAGGTGTTTGACCGAGGGTTGAACTTGGGGAAAATGCAGTAGTTAGTTAGAGAGTCATAGAGGTTGACACTGGGTGACAGTAGGTGCAGTGATGGTTCTCTGTGTGCAAGTGTGAGTGACTGACAGAGTCCTTGCTGGTGTACTGCATGAGAAGAGTGGCAGTCACATGGATGGACTGCACAGAGCAGGGTTTTGATGTATAATGAAATGACCCATTGCAGTCTTTTTACTATCACTGCCATCAAAACTTGCTGGAGGGTGCTTATGTTCAGAGTGTGTTTACATTATTTCCTGTGTCCGAATATGTTTAGTGTACATTGAAATACATTAGAGATAATTTTTCGTCTTTTTTTTTCAACTTTGACTTTCAATTGCCTTAAATGTTTCCAGTACGCATTATATTGACCACTTATACTTTAAAGAGTTTGTATGTGCCCCCTACTCCTCAGAAGTATACTTTGTTTTTATTCAACTGAAGCAACTCCTTGTGTGAGTTTTATAAAGTGTTACTAAAAAGATTTAAAAAAAAAAAAATTGTTGACAGCTTGTTGGCAACAAGACCATTCACGGGGATCAAATAGTGGTCCTGAAGAGACCAAGGGCTTTTTCTGTGTTCCTGGTTAGAGAGGATGGGAAGTGTTGAAGTTAGACATGAAACGGTACACATGCAAGAACAAATAGGTCAATGTCATGAATGTATGAATGTTGTACATGTTTAAGTACCTAGTTACTCACATAGAAGGTTACTACATTTATTATCAATTACATCATTCAGTTCTTTTTTAAATGCTATTTATTACAATCCTGTAATTAAAACAAGCAATGCTTTTTAAATGAGTCTGTCTATGGATGAACTTTGTTAATGTGAAATGTCCTACAGCAAATATTTGGTGAAATCAGTTTAGTTTTGATTTAAGATCACATAGCAGATAATTAAGGGACTTAATAATTGTAAGACCTAATGCTGAGATTAATTTATTTTTCTCATTTTAGAAAACTGGTCTTTTAAGAGCTCAGATAGTCAAACATGAGGACCAATATTTTTTCTGTCTTTTATGCATGAAAATCACAATAACTACACAATATTTCAGTTAACTGTTTTTTGTAATTAGTTTGAAAATACATACCTTTCAACCATACATCTGAAACCATGTGCTTCTATGTAGTCACTGTATTGGAGAACTGCTGTGTTTGTGTTCATGGGTTTAAATGAAAGTCTTCTGATTTAGGGCTTGTCCCCCCTCCCAGACAACAGACTGTCACAGAAAAGTATGAATTTGTCAGAAGCTTGGTTTTTGATCTTCCCACTCTAGAATGGAAGTGTCACCTCTTGCCAGCCGCTGTCATTCTGTGTGTTTTCATTATGCAGCCAACAACACCCTGGTGGTGTGCCAGCCAACAAGCACAATATCAAGCTTCAAATCTCTTCATCTGTGGTGAAAAAGGGCAAGCTAATACACTGGCTTTAATGCTGGGGGTGCTTTATCTTAGCAAAGACCCAGATATATGGGCTGTGTTTGTACGGTTATTGTCTGTGGCACAGCTAGTGAGAAGAGACTATTCTTAAAGTGTTCAAGCATTGCACGAACATGTAAAAGTGAACACACAACCCCTTTGTATGTGTGTGTCTGTGTTTGTGTGTCTGAGGGTACATGAGCTGGCTATGGAGGTCACAGTACAGTATGGCGCCTTCACTCTGACAAGCAAACATGACCTTTGGTGCCACAATGAAAACTGCCATTCTTTTTGACCTTGCACTGTGTTATTGTTTGTTTAATTTTGCTGCCTTGTTACTCGCTCTTAAAAGTTAGGAATGGTTAAAGTACTTAAAGTGTTTTTATGTGTGACTTTTCGGTGTCAAACGTATCACGTTCAGTCAGTCACAATAGGGGCTGAGCATTCTGCGGTGTTTTGTCATATTCTGTGCCAAAATGTACAAACACAAGCTGTGGTTTCATTGGATCAAAGGATTCTCCTTAACACTTTCAGACTGTCAAGGCGATCCATATCATGCTGAGCACAACCTTGGAAGAGCACTTGTCTATCTCTCTCTCCTTCCCTGATTATCTAACAGCAAGATGTTGAACATTTCTAGACAGAATTCGGCACCTTTTTGACAGCCAATAGCTGACTGACTGGGTGGCTTTTCTACCTTACTGTAATGGCGAGTTGCTGGCTACCTTCCACTTGCTATGATTATAATGACCTTGGTGGGGCTGGGGCTTGAAAACATTGGATTACAGGGAAAGGAAAATGAGAGGAGGTTTCCATTTCCCTCTTGGCATAAAGTCTTTGGGCGCTTTATGCCAAGAATCCCCCCTGCTCACCACCACTGCCCTGTCCGCGCCTCCCCCAACTTGATAGTCCCGGGGTACACTGGCGGCGTTGGGTGAGTAAAGCTCAAGCGAATAATGATACACAGCCTTGAACTTGGAAATGATTTACAGGGCAGGCGAAAGATGCTGGACCCCTCTGACTATTGTCTTGGAGAACACAGAAATCTGTTTTCAATAAGCAGACATATTCAGCAGACAAACTTGACTTTGCCATTTGTGTTTTACTTGCTAGTAACAGAAAACACAGACTGATGTACATGAACAGTTTGCTGGGCAGGGTTTAATTGGCCTGCTTTCACAGAAGTCACTAAGCCTTAGGGCTAGGATCAATATTTATATATAAATGTTAACCTTATTTGCTACTTCAGACAATTGGCAGGGAACACAGACGGGTGGGGGGTATAAAGGATTCTTCTTGAGTCAAAACTTTTTGTGTACGTTTGTCAAGAAAAATGTAAAACAGTTTTCTTGAAATACCAGCTTGATATTACTGTTGGAAAATTCACTTTAATTTGTACAAGTCCTTATATTCTGTCAAAATTTGGTGTCTTTTTAAAGAAATTGAAATGAAATGAAAAAAATACTTTATTTATCCCTCTTAGAGGGAAATTATTGTAACTAAATGAGA
Organism: Leptatherina wallacei; assembly: GCA_028567055.1. Taxonomy (NCBI): domain Eukaryota; kingdom Metazoa; phylum Chordata; class Actinopteri; order Atheriniformes; family Atherinidae; genus Leptatherina; species Leptatherina wallacei. Next base: position 15,529,646 of record JAOXYM010000004.1, on the reverse strand, counting down.
CTTTTTAGACCTGAATTTACAATTATATCAGTAGTAAAAGTGTTCAGTTATTCCAGAGGGTAAGGTTGTTCAACATCACATTAGTAGACACTTCACCTTCTTTTCACTCTTATCAAAATTTCATTCCAAATTTTCCCATCCAAGAATCCACTACTCCAGCTCAAGGGAAATTGCATCTTCTGTCAAAGTTTGAGCATCAGAGTAAGGCTTTGAACTTCATTGCTGAATTCCTGCAAATTTAGCAACTCTCATGTGGGAAATTCCTGCACAAATTCAGTGATTTGATTTAATGATATCCAGCCAACATAGGCAGATGTGCAGGAGGAATGCACAGAATTACTGTAAGACAGACAATCTGCAAAATGCACTTTGTGAGCTCACTCTTCCTTTATGTTCAGAGCTACAAGATCCTGCTGCTGTTGCAGTATCTCTCAGTAATGTCCATGCAGGTTTGATTGGAATTAACTCATAAAAGTGAAATACTACTTACCACCTGGCATGTGCCTGTTTTGCAGACTGCAACTGAAGGAGAGCATGAGCATGGCTGATCATTGGTGGCTTTCAGTGGTAGCTCATCTGCGTTGCAAAGGCAACAAGGTGCATAAGAAGCACAATAAAGCGGAGGACAAGTTGTCTCCTGTTGCTCTAGCAGCAGATGAGACATTAGAGTTACTGCATTGTACAGAATTGTTAAGTTTCTTTCTGCTCAGATTGGTGAATACCAATCTCTCCTGAGTTGAAAGGATGAACCAGCTGGCGCTATTTTGCATAGGTAAACGCCCAAAAAATGCCCATAAAAGGTCATTAGACTTGCGGCCGTGTGCAAACACACACAGCCGTCGGTGAGACTGACAGTAGAAATAATATGCATAATGACAAAAAGGTGAATGAAAACAAAAGATAATAATAAAGATGTGCACGGAAGCCGGATTTTCCTCATTCTTTAAGTGTTACATTAGTTATAAATAACCATACGATTAGCTTCAAATAATATAAAAATGGCTTTATGTTCAAACTGGTCATTAATTGCTCCTGAACTTGGACAGCAGTCTGGTCCCATAAGCGCGCCAGGACGCACACCCTTGTGGTGTCGTGGCTAAAGAAGAAAGTGGTACACCGTCAAATAAATGATCCTTACATAGCCCACTGTACCTTCTATAGTTGATAAAGCAGATTTCCACCTGCTGTGACTTTATTTTAGGATGCAGTTCACCTATGGATGGAGTGCTGCATCTGATGTATCCTCCAGGTTAGTCCGATGAGGCTTATTAACCAGGCGGCCAAGACAAAACCTCGATTTCATAATGAAACTTATCCTTGTATTAAAAAGATTGTTGTAATGAATTTTAATTATTAAATGCAACATTCTGCAGGTGGTTCTGGGAGTAAAAGGTGAGGTGACTTAGACATTTATGGATAGATGTTGTGGTTAATGCGACAGACTGGCGACCTGTCCAGAGTAAAACGGTTAAATTTTCCCATGAGGGAAATTATAACATTAGCAAGATTTTGAAGATCACATCCTATTTATCTTAAAATAACAAAATGTAATTTATCAAAAGTTATTTAAAAATCTGACAGAAACGGTACAGTAACTTTATTATTGTATTCTAATAAACTGAATAGCAGATAACATGACAAACGATTTCGTTCAAATGTGTCGGCAATCAGATATTCATAAGAGTCCTGCTGAGTGCTTGTAGGATTAATTCTTACGTAAGAACTAGTGGTGTCAGTCGATTAGAATTTTTAATCGCATGAGTGTCCTGAGTTAAGTCGCGATTAATCACATTTTAATGGCAGAATTTTTTAAATCTTTTAATTTAATTTTATTGATTTTTATTTAAGATTCATTTTCTATTCCTTGACCGGTGGACGGTTTTAGTCGCATTCTCCTGCATTATGTGGAGAACTTCGGTGATAAAATTCCTCAGTCTTGTCCAGAAAACCATCTTGCAGAACTTTTAAGCTAAACTGTCAGTGTAATGAATGAAATGAAATATATTTTATTTATCCCTCTTAGAGGGAAATAATTGTTGTAACAGGGTTTTTTTTTTAAATAACAATAATGATGATACAAAAAAAAATTAATTAGAAGATGAAGACAGGGCCTTGTTCCGGAGGGTGACTTGTAAAAGATCCATTCTGTGTCTGTTTCAGCTTAAAAAACACAACCTGCTTTCTGCATCCCTCCCAGAAATTATGCAAACAGTGCTGCGATAAACGTACGTTAAAAAAATTACCGCCGTTAAAAGGACTTTGCGTTATTAACAAACGCGTTAACGTGTTAACTTTGACAGCCCTAGTAAGACGTTTCAGGGTGTTGCTAAAGGCCATAGTGTCATGATTACGTGACGGTGTCATGATTATGTGATGGTTAGGTTAGGTACACGTTCAAAAAGTATCAATAACAGTATCGTGTGTGTAGAATCTTAACGGTACCGGGGTATCATTAAGATTAGGAACCGTTACCAAACAATATTGGTACTCTGTATACATCCCTAACAATAATATTATTATTATTATTATTATTAGTAGTAGTAGTAGTAGTAGTAGTAGTAGTAGTAGTAGTAGTAGTATAAAAGGGCTAATAATAGTTGATGTACTGAGTCAATTTACCTTTTTGTATTTTTTTGCCTGTAGAGATGCAATGAAAGATTCAAGAGTTGAATGCGCTGTAAGTCTGCAAAAGTGTTGTGTAGCTGGAAATGGAGGAAGCATTTTGTGAGAAAAAATCGTGCCAGAAAATCATTATCTCAATTCTGAGCAAATACAACGTGATTCACATTTTTACGAGAATCGTGCAGCCCTAATTGATACCCATGCTAATTGTTATCTAACTACATACTACATTATAGTATCAATTGGTATCTGAGTATCGCAGACTGGGGAAATTATTGTTTTCCAAGAGATGAATACAAGTGTGGCAACAATTAACGAAAGAATAGTTCAATAAAATACCTTAGCTCACAAAAAAAAAACTTTGGAATTGAAAAAAGAAATTAAGGTAAGGTTCAAAGTTCACAAATTTGGAAAAATGAATTTCAGGCCTTTAACTATCATATCATATTGACTTATTCCCATTTTGAATTGTTATTGTTCCATCCTAATGTCTAATTTTATATATGTGTGTAAAAGTTATCACTATTTGTTTCTACAAGGACTACTTCAGTAAAATGAAATTCTTGTTGAGTATATCACAGTGACCATTCACTGGCGGTTTTCGTTTTTTCTTTTAATTAGAGGTGGTGAGATTTAATTTTATAACCTGGAACAACAGCATGGGTATCATACCGGTGGGAGACGAGGGTGTTTCAATATCTGCAGTTTTTAAAAAGAAAATCAAAACAACTTTTCCATAGTTTTGCACAAACATTGTTCAGTGAATCATGAAACGAGCTGTCAGTCATCGGCTGATTGGCTTTTCTGTCTCAAGTACCATCTCTCTTGTTGAGGTTAGGGTTAGGGCACACATGTTTTGCTATTTCAAAGACCGCCCCCCCAAAATCAACTTCCAATTAGGCCCTCCATTTGATAATAATTTAGTTTGGATTGAAACCTTGTTTCATGTTCTCATGAACATGAAACATGATAGATGGATAGATACTTTTATTGATCCCCTAAGGGAAATTGTGATGACTGAGCAGCAGCATTAAAAAAAAGTACTTGTACTAAAAACATGCAATAAAATATTTAATTGAAATTAAAAATTAAAAGTGCAGACTCTTGCCCTAGTCCGGTTTTAAAAGTCTTAACGGGACTACTCACGGTGGTGCCCCTCTACCCCCGCCTAGTGTGCTGTTAAATTAAAGTCTGATGACCATGGGTAGGAAGGAGTTCCTGAGTCTGTTGGTAGAGCAGCTCAGAGACAGCAGCCTGCTTCTGAAAGTGCTCCTCTGTGCCATGATGGTGGCATGCAGAGGGTGGCTGACATCATCCATGATGTTCAGCAGTTTGTCCAACGTCC
>JAOXYM010000004.1:15515572-15525579 GCA_028567055.1 Leptatherina wallacei | reverse complement strand
AAGATAAACTGACCTGCATCACAACAGACGACGGTCAAAACACAGTAAAGGCCACCTCCCTCAATGTTATAATAATAATAATAATAATAATAATAATAATAATAATAATAATAATAATAATAATAATGAAACAAATTGTGTCAGAGAATTGTGCTCTCAATTCTGAGCAAAAAAAATTTGACTCACATTTTTACCAGAATCGTGCAACCCTAATTGACCTAATTGATACCAATGCTAATTAACATCTAACTAGATACTTAACTTTAGTATCAATTTGTATCTGAGTATCGATTTTTTTTTTTTTTTGACAACCCTACCACATTGTGCAAGAAGAGGTGTCATTCATTTAATTTAAGGGTCAGATTGTATTTAGAAAAAAGTTAATGGGTGGTGACTAGGGGTAACAGTACATGTATCCGTATTCAGATTTTTTGGTACGGCACGTTTGGTATGGAGCGTTCGGTACGGAACGGAGTCGTACCGAAGATTCCACATGGAAGAGTAAATGCATTGCACTGCACTATAGGCTCTGGCTAGCGATGTTATGGCTAGCAACAGTTTTAAGGAGCAACCAGAGCTTGAAGACCCTTTTCTGTCTTTAAAATGTCTTGTTTGGGAGCACCTTCCTTTCCCAGTGAAGGATGTAAATGGACAAAGACAAGTGGATAAGATGAAAGCAGTCTGTCGGACTTGTGCTGAGCTGTATTTCAGATCCGTTCTCCCTGTAGCCCAGCCCCCTCCACAGTGCTCTCGCTGAAAACTGGTCTTTCAAACAATGTTTTATTAACCAAACATGGCCTTGCCTTACGTCTAACCGCATTATTTTATCTTTTACAGCATACATTCTATTAAAATTTTACTTTTAAAATAAAACATTGAACTGTGGATTAAATCTAATATTTTGAGTGAATTATCTTTATTTTTCTCTTGAAATATCCCTCCCTCCCTTAAATGTATGAGATTCTGATACTATTTTTTCCCTTTCAAAAAGAGGAGACTTATCTTTATTTATGCCATACATTTGTTTATCTAAGAATCTTTTATTAGAGAATTTACTGCAAGCAGTTTTGTTTTTTGTTTTTTGTTTCATTTTTAAATTTCTTTAAATATATTCCTGTTTACATCAAAGTAAAGTAGTTTTTTAATTTCGTTACCTTACTGTAACGAAAAAGAACCAAACCGTGACCTTAAAACCGAGGTACATACCAAACTGTGATTTTTTTGCATACTGTTACACCTCTTGTGGTGACACTGATCTGTCAGCCATTGTAATTGACAAGGATGTAACATATTCAGAATTTGCACAAAGTGATTTAAGTGAAGCTGCTAAATTTTGTGCTGGGCTCCTAAAACACTTCTAGTGGAGAAACTTAATTTGGAGCCCTTCTAAGTTGTTACATATTTTAGTTGCATAACTGTTGTTTCATGGTGATGTCTGAACTGAAGGTGGTCTGTGTATTGGAGCACTGGACTAAGCAGTTAACTTCTGACCCTAACTTAAACAGTTGTGTGCTGGTCAAGGTAGCTCGGCTCATCTAATAATAAATACCTTTATGAAGATATGGAGCTGGAGCAACTATAATTCAAGGTAGCTCTTCTGCTTGGGGTCATTTTGGATTTGTAGTGCACAATGACATGGATATTAACTATCAGTCAGTTATCTTCTAACAATCTTCTTCTCTCTGAATTAGAGACCAAACTTGAAATATATCAAGACACTTTGGTGAATTCTTGTGCAAGAGAAAAGTGTGTTTATATACCAAGAGCCACTGGATAAAATGAGTCTTTCTTGAAAAAAATGCATCCGTTCCAAGATTTTCAGATTCAAATTTGCCAGATCTACTCATCAGTGAAATTTTATAAAAAGACACAACACCTTTTTCATCAGACATTAAGGTGATACTTAATTTATTTCCTCCAAGCAACACAAATGACAATTGTCTTTATGCTCACACTACTGTACAGGGATCATGTGCAAAGTGTAATCCATTTAGTTAAGTGAATAAAACACATATTTTGAGAATCAGAGAAAGTCCTGCTACCTCCTCCAATTTTGGGGAATTAACAGCTGGTATTTAATATAAATATGCTTTTGATATTTCCAGCAAAGAAAAGAATCAGGATAGAAATTAAACTTGTCTAAAATGAAACTTTGCCAAGAAAGTTGTTCCAGTTGGAGCAGCTCTGTTAATTTTAGCTTTCCAAGTAATAATGATAATGGAGTAGATTTATATAGTGCTTTTTTTTTTTTCTCAAAGACGCTTTACATTATATCCAATTATTCATTCACACCTGGTGATGGTAAGCTTAGCTACATATGTAGCCACAGCTGCCCTGGGGCAGACTGACCGAAATGTTGCTTCCAATGTGCGCCAACGGCCTCTCTGACCAACACCAAACATTCATACACTAGTGGTGTCAACACTGGAAGCAAGGAGGGTTAAGTGTCTTTCCCAAGGACACAACAACAGTTGACTGGGGGAGCAGGATTCGAACCGCCAACCTGCTCTACCACCTGAGCCACTGCGGCCCAACTATGTAGAACAACTATGGGTCTTACAAAAGCTTGAAGACTAGTAACAGATATGTAAAGATCACTATAAGTTATGTATGGTAATTTGCATGAAACATGCTTCGGTATTTGTGATAGGATAACCATGGTTCCTAAATGAAGGAAAAAGGAAACTGGGTAGTATGTCCCACTTTTTGTGGTGTGGAATCTGGTTAACACAGGCAGCCATAACCTACTAACAGCCTTTTTCAGTATATCAATTAACCTACCACATGAATAATATTTAGCGAAAAATATTTAATGATGAGAATATGGATAATTGTATTTATTTGTATTTCACTGTGGAATAAAAAAAAAAGGCAAAAAAAAGGTCAGAATTTTGTCAAATTTTGGAAAAACTTTCCTACAATTTCTGAATTAGATGTCTTTGTTTTTCTTCTGTGTTATCACTTATGACCTTGACATGAAAACTGAGAGATTAAAAGAACGATTTTGTGTAAAGGAAATGTTTCCCCTATTCTTTGAAATATAGTTTATTTGTTTTAGACCCGTGGAAATATACTGTACCTCTGTGTTAGATATTGTAGCAGCTCAAAGGGCTTTTTTAGTGGAGATATGCCTAGTGTTTGTATTTAAGAGACCATTTTTTATTTTTCTAAATGTATGTATGTACTTATCAAATTTTGCAATGATTAATTAATTGTCTCAGAAATTATTGCAATAAACGATTATGTCGTCATTTTTAGACCACCTTCAATCAATATAATGATAATGCCATAATAATGCAGGTACACCCTTTCAAAATATCAATATACTTTCATTTGTAAAAAACATTTTCACTGGAACCGGAAGAAATTTTAGATGACTCAAACAAAAACAATAAATAGAAGCGAATCTCTGAGTTGCAATTTATAATCAATGAAAAATTGCCCTTAAAAAATATAAAACATGGGGCTCAGACAGGGAAAACCCTGCATTACTGCGATTTAGTACCCCTGTAAACAAAAAAGTGGCAACAAAAATATACCATGCGACACTCTGTGGTATCATACGAGACCATGGGGCTGTCATGTATGACACGACAGATCACTTTTCATGGAGAGGGAGAACGAAAAAGTTATTGCGGCCAGCAAACTTACCGTGCTTATGTTATTTTGCGATTAATTGACTTATTGCGAGAGGCCTACTTATGCACGTACGTACATTTATTTATATATATATGTATATATATTGTTTGTGCCGTTATGAAATCTTTCATTGAGTAGCACAGAATTATCACAATACTTATTCCTTTAGGTTGTGATTTTATTCATTATCTGTTGGTCACGGAGAGCCAAATTGTACTATTTTTTACCAAAGGTTAGTCCTGTGGATATTTGTTATCTAAGAATTTTAAAGTGCCTTGATTGATTAGAGAATCCTTTGTAGCACAAAGGCAGGCAACGGAAGCCATCCTGAAACCTCCAGTATGGTACCTGCCGGTCTGCCTGGTCGCAATCAAAACCCCCTCTGTGTGGAATGGAGGTACCACAGTCTTGATAACGATTTTTCCCCGTGTTGACAAGTCACAACATGGAGATCTACAGCTCGGAGAGCAGCCCTTTGGCTACGCATAGCCCTACTTGCACTGAGTAATAGCAATCTCACAGGAGTAGCAGGCTTTCAGCTGGCAGCAGTTCATACGGAACAGCTCGCCGGTGCAGCTGGGAAAGATGGAGTGGAGAGGGAGAGAGGAGCTGGTGGTGGTAGCAGTGGAGATGGAGGGAGGGAGGAAGTGGAGAGGAAGAGCTGTTAAGAGCTTTGGGCGGTTTCTCTGTTGTTGTACCACACAAGTGCATCCAGGCCCTGCAGGACAAGCCTTTAACAGGCATGAGGGATGGAGAGCATGAGAGGAGTGGAGGAGGCGGCAGCAGAGGAGGTGGTGGTCTGGGGAGATGAAGCCGACCAGTCGTGCCAGACGCCTGCTCTAAACAGGGATGTGATTTATTGTTTGCCTCTGTATCACGTTTCACTCCTAGAAAGACGCAGAAATTACACCGAGAGATAAAGAACTTCCTCAATTGTCTTAAAAGAGAAAGCATCCCCTTGCGGGCTGTGAAGAAATTCTTGAGCATGTGGTACGTCATTAAGCAGTGTTTGAAATTGGGAGGTTTTTGGCACAAGATGGCATTGGATTTTCACTATTTGTTTTACATAAATTGATCTTTGGTTATTGCTTTTTTTTTTTTTTTTTTTACTGTACTTGTTATTTTAGCAGATTCCACAATAACTGTCCACAAAGCTGCTTTTGAAACATTTTAATTCAATGTAGGTCATTGTTGCAAGTATATCTGCTAGAAGGCTGACCAACACGGTAATATTTGTCGCCCTCGCTGAACACAGTCTGCATAGTGCAGTGCAATGAGATGACCTCACTTCCTGTGTGGGTAGAGGAGGGCAGGAGGCCTCTTACACAAATGCATGCATTTTTCCCTCCTGAAGCACAGCCTGGCCTCAGTTGGTCTTTAGTGCTGCAGCCAGGGTAACCCCACTCTCCTCTTGGTGTGGAAGTGTTTTCCACTTTGCACTTTTAGGCAGTCAAGAGCAAAACACAGGCTAATGTCTTTAACTAGCTGGGCTTACAGCTGTGTGTCTGCAGCTTTTTAGGACAGAGGATCAGTTCACTTGAGAGATTAAAAGTGTAGAGAATCTTTTGGGTGGGGGGGGGGTCTTACAGACACAGGCTCTCTAGGTAAACAATATATCACCTCTAAAAAGAGAGTGTACGTGTTTGGCCGTGGGACAAAAATCCTGAGAAGTTAAACTCATTGACATGATGTCATCTCTAGGAAGCAACTGTCAGTCCAATGCGAGATTATTTATGATGCTTAAAATGCAGGTGAGTATCTTGACTAATTCAGTGTTGTGGAGACGCCACCCCCATTTGCACGCTACGGTAGTAGCATCTCCTGATGCATTTGAAGAAAGATGAGTCTCTAGTCTCATCCTTTCTTTGTTTACCAAGGGCATTTGATCACTTGATTTTGCCCTTGTGATGCTAATGAGATTAGCTAATTGGTGGATATTCGTGAGTGAAGGACCCTGTGGCTTATACTAAGAACCAAACCATAAGTAGAAACAAATGAAGATGGTCAAATGAGCAGGGTAAGGTAATGAGTGAATGTACATTGGAAGCTATTCTAACAATACTAAATCAGGCTCAGCTTGTAATTGCCTACATTTTTTCCCACACTCCATGAGTGTTTTGAATGAAGACCACATTGAATCGGATTGCTGTCATTAATCCCCTGTACTCTACAGGGGAGTGGTCAGCGACAGATGTATTTGCGCTTCCTCCAGAAGGTTTTCTAGATTAGCACAAATCCTCCCAGAAAAAACGTTTAAAAACCTCATTTGGCACGCAGAGCCAGATTTTGTGCTCATAGCTGGCCAACGACAGCTATCCCTCCCTCTACATCTTATTCGCTCTGACTTCTGTTATTTTTCCCCTTTTCTTTTTAATCCCCCACCTTGTGGTTTTAGGAGCGAAGCCCCATGTTGATTTGGACTGGGGTGCGTAATTGTTTGGAAATTTGATTCTGTCATTTGCATGTAGCAAGCAGCCACTTTCCCAGTTTCAGTGGTTTGACCTTGTTGTACCTGCCAGCCAGAAATGAGATCATCAGAAGAGTAGACGAGAAGCTGACATCTCTCCTCCACCTACCCGTGGCTTTAAGTGATGGTTGTCATAGCAATCATTATGCCATAGAACAGACGCAGTGGGTGAAGGATGGCTTTGAATGCAGCAGCCTCAGGTCACAACCTGGTTATGGCAGAACAGATAGACCTATGAGAGTTGGTTGCAGTACACAGTCTGCACAAAGTAAACAGCTGCATATATAGCTTATTAGGTTTGTAGATTTCATATTGAGATTTAAATTATTAAGGCAGTGCCTCTTTGTATACAACCAAGACAGAAAGACAGGTATTGGTGTAATGGAGAAGGGAAAACAGCATGAGGTGAACAATGCCTCTCATTCCCATCAGCTGCCCTGGCTAGCATTTAACATGGAGATTGGAAATGGAATAAGCTCTTCCCCCATTCTCCCTGGACCTGCATGTAAATGAGGTTAGCGGTGAGCATTTCCTGCTGTGCCACAGCAATTTTTCTCCCCTTCTTGCACCCTCCTTTTATTATTGTTTTTTAAATAATGGTCTCAAAGTGCTCCCTTTTTCCTGTGGTAGGGACGTGGACCAATCCTGATTAGTGTCTCTGTCCTAAGTGACAGGCTAAAATCCAAGCAGGCATTGCCTTGGGCACTCGTGCCAAACAGACGTCGAACCAATACCTCCATGAGAAAAGACACAAGCATTTTCAAGATTCCCTCCCTCTTTCGTCTTCCTTAATACTCTCCTCCTTCTCCCCTGCTGTTCTTTGAGTGTCTCAGATAGATGCTGCCTCTTTCACACTAACACACTGTCGTCTTACATGCATACATGCATACATGCATACATGTACGTATGGAATTGCCTCTCACTCTGCCCCCACCTCCCACTGGACCCCGCTTTGTATCCCTGGCTTGTGCGGCTGCTGTAGAGCCAAGTGTCCCTTTTACCAGTATGGTGATTTACAAACAATACATGGACACTGTACACACCCACCTTCCACACTCCTACTCTCTCTCACTTCTCCTCTACAGACACACAATCACCTCTGTGAGGAGCTTCAGTATGCTAGAGAACTGCGCAGCAGGGTGATGGCCTGTTCTTTTCACACTTGTTCTAAAGAATGTTCCCTGTCTTCTTGAGGAAGTCAGAGCAACATCTATGTCTTGGTTGAATGAAGCCACTTTGAACTGGCATAAAAATGGGTAACAATCTGATCTGTTAGTGTTCAAGGTATGTTTTTCAAAACTGTAATATGTTTTGAGCACAAATGTCCATGGAATAATATTTTTTTTTTCATTTTTACAAATGCTTTTGAAAAAACGCTTGTAAGTTGTATTTTGCTATATGTTGCATTTGTGGCAATATTTATGGTTATACCTTCTCAGGGGAGGTCTCTGGACTTTGGTCTTTAAACATTAGGCTTACCCTATTTATCAAACAACATAAGAATGAATTTTTCCCTATTTACTTTGAGTGAATAGTTGCATTTAATGAGCAGTTATGTTGACAGACCAAAAACGACAAGGTTTCAAGATTTATAACAAATCCCCAAGTATTAATTTTCAGTAATTATGCTTTAAGGTCAGTGATTTGTAATTGACTTTCAGTCATATGTCTCAACAGTTGTCAGTTCAGTTCACTCTGAAGTCAGACAAGGCCCGAATAACATCCTTTCATTAGTGGAAAAAGCAAGTGGCCGTTCAGACACACTTTTTCATCTAGCATTTATTCATTAATAGTTTTACATTATGATGTTTGACTACAATCTGTTGCAAATCTTTACGATTTATTGACAGTCAATAGAGCCACTAAGATTAATGTAATACCGTACCCAAACCAACACTATGAGCTTAGGGTATACTGAAGCAATACAAACCATTTGACCAAATAACTTTTCTTTTTGGCTTGTTTGTAGAAGTGTTCATAACCTACAAAGACTTGAATGTTACTGTTGAACTGAACTCATCTGACAGTGTGGGTCTTGTAGAATCGAGACATAGGAAGTGCAGTTACAAACCCAACTGGTACACAGTGACAGACACCTAACTCAGCCTTATTTAGAGGCAGCTGCTTTTTAGCATTATGTATAAAAAAAAAAAACTGTTTGCAAGTTTGAACTATATAAATGGTTCATAATAATCCATTGCCTCAGCTTCTAACACTGGCATTGCCAATTTCCTGTCATCTAAGAAGGCTAATATCTTGCCTTTGAACTTCCTTCTTCTGAGCAAGAGCACATGCTCACTAAGATGATTTGGTACTAACTTGTGGATGCTCTGTGGGGTTTGCTTTGTTTTTGCTTTTTTTTTTTTTTTTTTTAAATGTAGGAGCACATAAACGACAAATAACCATTATAATCAGTGATACATTGCAAGACTGCAGATAACGGTGCATGACCTGCCAAGAATATATAATTTCCTGAAATTACAAAGTTTTCCCCGAAATGAAACTATTTTTTTCATGTTTTTTTGAAGTGGGATTCTGTGAAGTACTTGAATGATTTTTCGTTTTACCTGTAGAGTAGGGATGTCATGATTATAGATTTTCTTGGTACCATTATTGTCAAAGAAAGGATAACAATATTAAGATCATCACAATTATAATGGGTTAATCAATTTCACAACACAATATTAGTGTGTAAAATCACATGAGCACTCTTTGTAGATCTTTCAATTTAATTTGTTTATATTTTGATGCTAATGAAACAAAAATAATATAGCAACAAAGTAACCAAAAAGTCCCATATAAACAAAATCATACATATTAACAAAAGCCCCTTTTTCCACTTGCAGGAATTTTCAGATTTTTCCTGGGATTTGAAAAAAACGACACATTTCCCTGAAAAAAATCCCCTACCAGAGGAATAGAACATTTCAGATTCCCTGGAATTCTTTAAGGACAGGGCTGTGTGCTGAAGAACTCTGATTGGGGGAACATACCTGACACATTCTGAACATCTATAGCTACTTTCAGACTTGCATTGCGGAATATGTGCAGTAAAGTCCATCCGGTCTTTAACCGGAGTTGTCTTTTCAAACATATCTCTTCCTCGTGGACTTTTAACGTCGCGGCTACGTTCACACATGGGAAAATGTTCCGGATAAGTCGGTTGTCGAGACATGGTAGGACGTCTTTGTGTTGCGACTTGCCCGGAACATTTCTTTTTGCGTTCAGGCAAAACAACGTGCCGCAACATTTACGCTCTTATGACATAGGGCTAGCCGGTAAATGTCCGCTACAGCTCAGAGGTAAAAGAGCGGAACGTTTGTCTGAATGCAAACGATATAAAAGACAAAGTCCACAACATTCCCGTTTTTTTCTGAGCATGTCTGAAAGGGGCTTATGTATAAGCCAGTGTGCAGCTGTAGTAATGTTTATTTTACTTCTACTTCTACTTAATTCTGTCTTTTGATCGTTTGAAAAATGGAGCTTTGATAACTGGATGGATGATAAGGGTCAGGCTCTTTTGAGCATATTTGCTGAGGACGACATCCAGCGTGACTTGGAGTCAGCAACTGGAAACAACAGTGTATGAAAGAAAGGACGACAAGCTGATAGAGCTGAACGTAGGACACACACACAAACATTTTTGGGAAAAGTAAACTGAAATAAACTGAAACTGAAACAAGATTAAAGAAGCCGAATCACTACAACAGGTGTAGCAGGTCTGACCGCCATACCAACAAGTGGTGACAACCATTAGAGTAAATTTTCCAGAATTCGCACTGTGGTGGAAATGCAAACCATGCAGATTACCAGAAATTATTTTACTATATATATGTGTGTGTGTGTGTGTGTGTGTGTGTGTGTGTGTGTGTGTGTGTGTGTGTGTGTGTGTGTGTGTGTG
>JAOXYM010000004.1:15493596-15506587 GCA_028567055.1 Leptatherina wallacei | reverse complement strand
GTGTGTGTGTGTGTGTGTGTGTGTGTGTGTGTGTGTGTGTGTGTGTGTGTGTGTGTGTGTGTGTGGTTGCGTGTGTGTGTGTGTGTGTGTGTGTGTGTGTGTGTGTGTGTGTGTGTGTTTGTTAGTTATTGTCACCATGCCATCCACCATTCCAGAGACAAAATAGATGACTGTGTGTCAGTAACAATGTAGTGGAGAGAGGACCTAAACATTAAATCACATTGTTGGCTATGTGGTTGTAGCTTAATTAAATGTATGCATATGTTTTTCCCCATGCATATGGAGAACTTGTAGCAGTATTGAGTGCAGAGCTCAGATGAAGCCCCCTTAGAGGTTGGGCCAGAGACCATGACCTTGGAAAATGTCACTCTGCCCATGGGGTTGGCTTGCCTGTGAGACACAAAGCCATGGAAGTGGGGTTCATCAGTGCACTGTAGCACTTGGCCAGAAACTTAGCATTGTACTCAGCTGCACCTAACCCTGATGTTTAAGAGTGAACCTAGGAAGCCGGAGAGTTCAACCTCAAAACGATGTCCTTGGGTCAACAATCTAGAGATTTCCTTCTAACCACATTATAGCTATTAGTGACTCTTGATGCTTTTCACATGTCACATGGAAATGGGTCAAGCCCTGGCTTGCATGACTCACTGGCTTTTTCTCCTTTTTATTCCTGTTAACCCCATTCAGGTGGTAAAATGGCTGCAAGAAATATGGGAACTGGGTGTCACAATCAGTGTGTTTTGATGTTTTCATTCAACTTTTATAAGAAAATGTAAAGGAGAAACATGCACATGTTGCTTTGTCCATTGCAGTAAGGTCTGCAAGAAGTGGATTTATCAACAGTTTAGAAAGTATTAATGCATGAAACACAAACTATTGTGTTAGTTTGGTGTTACCGGAAAATATAAGAGGGGTAAGTATGGATGTGTTGGGGATAAGATATCTATAAGTGTGTAAGGCCTGTTTGATATCTTTTGCAGCAATAGAGTAGCGATCATTGTGAGTTGTGATTTTGGACACCCTTACAGACCTTTGTGAGCCATGCTGCCCAGATGTCAGCCAACTCTAATAATTCCAACAGGTTGCTGGGCTGGGTTGCTTGGCAACCCTATTGCCTTTGCCTGTAAACAGAACGCAAAACCCACCAGGCCTCTGTCAGGGTCATGGGGGTGAATACAGATTTGGTGTGTGTAAATATATGTATGTCTGTTTTGAAGTCATTTAAAATAATTCCTTCATTGCTTCATAACTTTCCACCAGCACGCATGGCCAGGTTTTTCATAAATCTTGTCCTGAATCATTGTATTAGATGTTTGGGAGTTTGTGTACAGTAACGCAAAGAGAAAATGTCAGTGTTGACATTTTGTTTCAACCAGTCTTAGTGCTTTTGACATTTTCTTATGGAGGTTTGTTAATATGTATCAGGAATATTCACTTTTCTTTGTTCGCCCTTGTCTGGCAAGCTGTAATGTTTTGCTTATGAATATTGATACATGAAGTGTATATTAATGACCCTTGGTGACCTTAACCCTATCCTTATTGGCTCCCTGGTGGTATCTGCAGGCTCATGAATATTAATCTGGTTCTGTAACCTCCATTACCCTAATCTTTGCTGTCTAGCCTCCCAGAAGGACCCGTTGTCATGGTAACCCCTTTACTAGGCTCTTCCAGACCAAGGGTGGGAAAAATGTGGTTTAAAAAAGGACAGAAAAACTAAATTACACTAAATCTTGGCAGTGGAATATATATATATATATATATATATATATATATATATATATATATATATATATATATATATAATTAGTGGTCTCCAGGTTGAGCAGCACTGGCGGTGTATTTTTTTTTTTAGCTTTAAAAGGCCATTTGGACAGATTGCTTATTTCTTTTAAGTATCATACACATAGCCTAAATAAAAAGACAGTTGGGATTTTTAGTGTTTAACTGTTGACAATAACAATATGGAGATACGGTATCTTTGCCACAGTACTTTCACAGCATCTTGCCTGTTGTCATCAGTTAAATTGTATTATTTCTTTCAGATGTGGACGGCAATGAAGAAGGACGGACAGATGGCGGTGCTGTGGAGGAGGAAGACTGGTTTGGGAATGCCTCTGACACACGCTCAGAGTCGTCGTCTTATGGAGACACCCAGGATGAGCTCCTCCTGCATAGGGGCTCCTCTCCTGATGAACAACCTGGAGTCAGCGTTGGGTCTGGAGATCATGATACCTGTGGAGGCGAGAGTTCACTGGGCTGCCCTACACCCATCCATCGTGCCTCTTTGGAACTTCTTGGCCTGGACGGAGGTGCATTCTCGGCCCAGGACACACTCTCCTCTGTGGTGTCATCGTTGTATGGTGAGACAGCATCTCGGGCCTTGGGAAAACCCCTCAGCAGCAACCTACGGCGCCTCCTAGAGGCTGGGTCGCTCAAACTGGACTCTGGGGAGGTTATGGATCGGTCATCCAGAGGAAGTGCTGGGGGAGAGTCCCCTCCAATTGCTCTAGCCCCACCTTTGACCCTCTCCCCATCTTCCCACCATGCCCAGCAGTTAAGTGCTCTTGCCCGAAAACTGGCCAATAACAACAACAACAGTGGCTCTGCCTCACCTGCCTCCTTGGCACCCTCAGTCTCCAACATCAAGCAAGAGCCCCTCGACCCCTTTAACTCTGTCACCCCTAGCAATGGCAGTGGCTTTGTTTGGGCAGGTGTAGCAGATAAGTGGCCACCAGCCACCTGCTCCACGCCCTGCGGCTCCAGCTTGTCTCCAGACTCTGCAATCCAAAAGTTAAAAGCAGCAGCCAATGCTGTACTTCAAGACAAGAATGCTGTGGCTTCCTCTTCAACGACATCTTCCTCCTCTTCCACTTCTGCCTCATCTGCAGTCCCTACCCTGGGTGGGGGTGGTAGAGGAGATGATGTAGTGCGCTTTGATGCCTTCAACTCTCCATTTAGTCCACAGTCAGCTAGCTCTACCCTTGCTGCACTTTCCAAGAAAGTCAGCGAGAGGAGCCAAGCATCATCAACAGCCAGCGCTGCTTCGGACCACCAAGCGTCAGCAAGTTCCTTTCTTTCTCTTGTGTCAATGACCTCCTCTGCTGCCTTGCTAAAAGAGGTGGCAGCCAGGGCAGCAGGAAACCTGCTGGCAGAGAAGAAGGAAGGCTCCCCTTTGGCATCTGCAGGGGTCCTCCAAGAGGATGTAAAGCCCCTGTTGGACAAGAACCAGAAAGCACCCACGCCCTCCATGCCCACCCAGAGCCTAGAGTTGATGATGCCCTCTACTCCAAAGGGCAGAGGGAAACCAAATAACCAAGCAGGTAATCTAAATGTACAATGAAGTAATAGTATGTGCATAGATAATTTCAGCTTTACTTCATGCATCGAAGGATTCCATCCTCTTTCACTGTGTCCAAGAGAAAAAGTTGTTCAAATTTAAAACAGTCAAAAACTATAATCTGTTCCATTCAGCATTTACAGATCAAATGCAAATTAAAACTGTTGTAATAAAAAAAATAGAACTGAGAAAGCAATGTAACCATAACTCCAAAAAGAGAGAAATATATTTGCTTTCCTTGTGTGGGCCCAGTACCAGGTTTACTAGTCACTATAATGCCACCAGAAAAGCACAACTCTGAACTTCCATGACATGTTTTCTCCAGTTTTGTAATAGTTTGTTCTCACCTCACGGGCGCTGAAGTAGCAAGTAGTGCAGCCTCGATTCAACTGTCAGCTGAGCAGAGAGCATAACCGAGAGAAAACAGCCCTGGCTGGCCTTCTAGTCTGGGAAATGGTCTGTGGGCTCAACGGGGGGTTCCGACTGAGACCTCACTGCCTTCCCAAACCAGCTCGTTTGTGCTCGGATGTGCGCGCTGCCAAAGGGGGCCGTCAGTGTGCGCTCAGCACAGCGGGGAGCCCTGGAGTCCATATCCGTCTCGGCAGCCTCCTCCTGGCTTTGGCCCCCGCTAACCAGAGCCCTCTGCACTGATCAGCACAGTAGACTTGAGGCCAAACGCATCATACTTTCCGCTGACTGGATACAGATGCATGCACACACATTTTTCCCCCCCTTTTACACCCTTCTTCTCTCCCCCCTCCTTGTGTTACTCACAAATGGCCATGAAGTATATGCAAGCATGTAGTCAGAAGTAGACATGCAACCTAAACAGTGGTGCTCACAAAGATCTCACTCTTGTAAAGGGAGAGACAGTTTCAGACTTTAAGTAGTCTTAAGGGAGAACCAAATGCTTTCAGAGTGATTGATGGGCACTTTTGAAGGATTGTGTCGCAACCCCGCCAAACCTAAAATGGCTGGATCAAATTGACTTCAGACAGATGAGGCAGTCGATGTAATATTCTGTGATCTGCATGCTAAAAAGGGGGGTTTGCTGTAACCCAGCGTGCCGTCAAGGTCGAGCAGTGCTGTAAAAATGCAGGTAGCTGTTTGGTCGCCAGACTGAAAAATGTGACCTTGATTATTGACTGTCATGTCTTGTTTTATTGTCATCCATTCCCAGTCAGAATATAAAACTGTGTCACATAGCATGTTTTGTGCTCTGCATATTTAAGGAAAACTTGCTTCCTTTTCCTGATACATCCCAATGATTACACAGGAGACAGACATGTTAAGCACCAACACAAAAAGATACCAAACTTGCAGGAGTCATTTTTGCATCGTGATCTCTGCTGAGCTTGGGCCGCAGATGGTGGTTTATTGTTGCAAATAGGCAGTCTCGAGGTTTTACACCTCAGGTCAATGAATGGCTGAGCACAGTAATTTCACCAAACACTGATTACCAGATGTTTTTCAAGGAACAGCACTGGAATACTTATGAAGCTATCCTGACAGGCCCTTGTAGAATTTGTAATGCAATCATGCCTCTTTCTAATAAGACCAATTAAACAGTAATGGATGCTGGATATGAAGCCAACAACAATCATCGAGATTCTAACACATGCCTGAGTTTTTACTTTCATTGTTCCATTGCTTCCAGCTGACATTTCTCTCAATAGTTTTCATCATTAGGTGTGCAGACTTTGTCTCTGACATCACTTCCTTATTTAAAGCATGATTTCAATTTCTTTACAGAAACAATGATGCATTTCTGGAATACTAATGACTAAAGGATAGATTCTGAAATTCTGAAACTCACTGAATGTAAAGTTTAATGTTCTTTGGTTTCCTCAAGGCTCTCCTGAGGATGGTGGCAAACCATTCCAGTGCCCTGTGTGTGGACTGGTCATTAAACGCAAGAGCTACTGGAAGAGACACATGGTCATTCACACAGGCTTGAAAAGCCATCAGTGTCCACTCTGTCCCTTCCGTTGTGCTCGTAAAGACAATCTCAAGTCCCACATGAAGGTCAGATAATTTGGATTTTACTTTTTTGTTTGTTTTGTTTTCTCGCAACCCTGCACCCCTTGTTACGCTTGAGAAGTTAGTTTTGATATATTGCAAGAGCTATGATATGCACTAAATTGACAACATTAAAAGATATGTGCGCTTGGGTTACACTTGTTACACATTCCATGTCTGATTGAATATTGCATATTTGTTGCAGGATCTTGCTGATACATTTAACAACAAAAAAACCTGCTTCTGTTCTCTTGTGCCAGAGAGAAGGGTGGATTTTGACACTTGAACCTGCCCTCCTTTTCCAGGTACATCAGCACCAGGACCGGGGTGAGACATTTCAGTGCGAACTTTGTCCCTTTACCTCCTCACGACATTTCAGCTTAAAGCTTCACATGCGGTGCCATCAGCACTTCCCCCGCACAGACTTCAAGGTGAAAGAGGAGCTAACCACAGACACAGAGGGCGAGGGCTCCGTGTTGGGTGACAGCAGTTCCACGGACCTGAGAGCGACAGACGTGTCTCCACTGCATTCAGACTCTCGGCAGCAGACGTCCCCCCCGGTCGAGGCTTCCTCCAATCATGTCCATATCAAGGAGGAACCACAGGAGAGAGACTTGTCTGTGCTCTCCCCGTTTAGTATCTGCAGGGACCGTGTGAGCAGCAGTGCCAACTCCCTGGACCTACCCGGAGTCGGCCTTGGAGTTGGGGTGAGATCAAGTCCGAGTGGTCCAACCACAGCCTCCATCTTCAGCCCTGACATCACTACCAAAACGGCCACTGACCTGCTTATGAAGCTTTCAGGTTAGAAATCCCCCCGCGGCCATACTGCTTTTGATAACTTCTGATTGAATATGTGACAAATTACATCTGGTATTATAGATGTGACAAATGCATCTAAAAAACTTTGTAGTCAGTAATTGCTTTATTTTATCGTTGTCTGAACTTGACTTTCTAACTCTATTATCAAAACTATTTCAGTTCTTCCAAACTTGAATATGACGGTAGAGTGTTGATCTCCAACAAGATGTTGTCTCCCCTTTGCTTCAAGTTTTGTTTTGATGCTGCGCTGTCACCAGAAATAACATTTGTTAGAAGTGTAAACACTTTTCATGTTTAGTGTTTCAGGTAAAGTCTTTAAACTGTTTTTACTTGAGTTTTTAGAATAATGGAAACTTGGAATTCTGGGACTCAGCTCAGTCATTTTGTGAATAGACAGGAACTATATTTTAAAAAGGAAGTGAATTGATGTAGTTTACACAATACAGACCAAATGTATGTCACTGAGTTGCTTAACTGATCTGCATATTGAGGGCATCAGGGATGGCTTCATCTGTAAACAGGTTTATTCAGAATGTATGCTTTAGTTTTTTTTTTTTCATAAACATCCTTTGCCTAAGATGCATTGCATGACCTTTGGGCTGTAAGTAATCACCTGCTTTTGAATTGATCTGAAGAAAAAAAAACATACCTTTCTCTTTACTTAATAGATTTGTTTCTCCTACAAGTAGCTTTCCAAACAATACGTTTTTACATACAGAAGATGAGTATCTTAATTCCAGCTGTTAACAACTACAACATTTTTGCTAAGCCAAATAAATTTTACCTTTTTAAAATATGTATTAATATGAGCACTTGCATTCAGCACCATGTTGTACTTTGTGGCATCTACATGTAAAAAAAAAAGTTTGAACATAATCATTTTTGTAAATACAATATATACACTGAATTGACATGACATTAAAAAATAATCTAGACAGAGCAGCCTGAAATATTCCAGCTACACCCCCTAAAAAGTCTGCCAAGCTGATGCAACATTGGGATAAACACAGGAAGGTGAGATCTGGTTCCTTAAATCCATCTTCAAAAGGTGACCCATCTCGTTGGTTCAATCCCAGTTCATGTTGAATACTGTTGGATCCAGCACATCTTAGTTAACTTACAGCAATTTCCTTTTCTCATGCTGTTACCGTATGTAGTAAAGGTGTGTTGGAGTGAGGAGTTTTCATCAGGTGAAGTACAACTCACCGTGCGCATCGTTTCATGCACTATTGGTAGTTTTACAGTCGAAAAGAAGCGACAGAAATCACCCATTTTATATGAAACACTGAAAAAGAAACTAAAACAGAAAATATGCAGTGGGCTCACGTCTTAGTGTCAATTTTTTAAAATATGTTTTTGCTTGAAAGTTGTCATTGGAATAGTTGAATAATTGTGGTGACATTCTAAAATTATTTATTCCAAAGTTGTTTGTTTATTTGTTTGCTTCTTTGGCACAATATTTAAAGATTACCTCTAGTTAGCTCAACAAAATCAGTTAGGGACTAATAGTGCGTTCCAGTTGTCCTCGGAACTCCGAGATAATTTTTCCGTAAATGACGAGGCAATCTCGGAATTCCAAGCTGGGAACTCGTAATTTGCTGAGGAGCCTGAGATACCAGATTTAAAGATGGCTGCGCTCTGTACCACTATTAAAATGATTTATAATACATTTTGTGTCCGTTAGGTCTCTAGTATAGACAACAGCGGGTTGTTGTTATCATAATTACCTTTATTACGTCGGGTTTATTAGTGAAAAATTGCACCTATATGTTCGGTTTATTATTCAATTTTCACTAAAACTGGCTGGAATTTTCATAGTGCACATTTTTACAATGGGTCTGATATTTACTAGTTTTATCAGCATTTGTAGACACTCACAAATAAGTTGTTTTGGAGACATGGATTTTTTCCAAGCTGGTACAACTGGAACACCAACGAACTGGTAATGACGTCACTTACTCTAGCCCGCTCGGAATTCCAAGACAACTGGAAGGCACCATAAATTATTTGCTCATGGGCATCTCAACAATAGTTGTTGAGGTATTCATTGTCCTCACCCACATCCTACCATGTCAGGGTAGTCAAAAATAAAAGTGTAACCTCTAGGCATCTTCCTCCTGCTTTCAATTCTTTTTGTGTTCAACAGAGATTTTACTGACAAAACGGTAACAAATTTTAGTTAGAATTCCTAGTGGGGATAAACAAAAAAATCTTAAAATACTCATAGAATTAAGGGTTGTATTCTAATTGGATATAATTCTTTATACTGTCCATGTTCTGTAGTAATTTTTGTTTTTGTTCACTAAAACTGAAGTTGCTAAAGTGATGCCATTTGTGAAGTTGCAATGTTAGTTACCTATTGCCTATAACCTACCTTTTTAATGAGCTAAATAAGCTTCAAAAATATGCTGTTGTCAGATATACAAGGTCCGTGCTACATTTAGATGCATTTTACCATGTTGCAAAATATCAAAGGATGAGCCTGGAGATGGTGGCAAGATTGATGGAAAAAGGTTAACCTAGGTCGAGCGCCAGGGTCGAGGCTACAACTGCCACTCTCCCACTTAATGCTGTGTAATTAGATTGAGATCTTGTGCAAGGATGGGAGGAAAAAACCCTGAGAACATTAGATTAATTAAAAATGTATGCATAATTCATAATTAAAAAGGAATTCATAATTTGAAATGATTAGCGCCCTGAGCACCATCCTGTGACCCCTCCAGGATGCACAGGGACTGGGCTGGCTTAGTTAACTCCCCCACAATCCAACATGCCCTGGCTCCACATGGATGCCCCCTGGGTGCCAGTTGCACTTCACTCCCAGACTGCACAATCAAGCCCAGGCAACTCCCAAAGGAACCAAGATGGCTCCTTGCAATGTCAATCCAGTGTCAAGTGGCGGACATCTTAGTCAGGATATTATTCAAGGAGAATGAGGGGGCATGTAAAAAGACAGGATGAGAGGATGTTGAACTTGAATGCATGATGATTGGTTTTAATGAATACTGCTGCTTTGATCACAAAGTTCTGTCGTGGCAGGGGGGGGGGTGGAGTCACAGAAAGACAATTGTGAAACAGAGAAGTACCAGGCTTAGATCTTTGAGGCTTACCCATGTCATGGAGCGGCCAGGAAGGCAGAGGTGAGGAAGCACCTCCTGGGACCTCTAGACTCTATTTCTCTTGACCTCCCTGCCAACCCAGATTGAGTGTGTACACGAGTAGCTCATCCCTCCTGCTTTTACACTGCACTGCTGTGTCAGTGCCTCAGTCCCGCAAGGCCTATGAGAAGAGGCTGGTGAAGTGTTTAAAAAGCTGCAGGGGGAATTAAAAAAAAAATGGATCAAGTGACAGCAAGTGAGTGAGACAGGAGGAGGCAAAGAGGGAGTTACATCAAGTTCCCCAGGCATAAAAAGACAGTGAACTCTTTCTGACCTGTGACATAATAAGCATATCATTTTTTTGAGTTGCCCTGCTTTCCATTGAATGTTTTACTGATACCCTTTGATTTTTATCCTTGCATGCTGACACAACCGTTAGCTATCCAGTGTGATCCACATTTTGATTCAGAGATGAAAGCCACCAAGGCACTTTGAAATGCACAGCCCCTACCCTGTGCCCAGTGGACCCTGAGTTAATAATGACAGTGGGCACTGCACACCCTCTAAACACTACCCCCACCCCTGCTGCGGTGACACGGGCACAACGAGCTTGACCCTGGCTGGGTGTGAATAATTGCTATGCAGGGGGTTGTGGGAGGTGTTGCATCTGTCATGATGCTTCTGCACTCGTCTTATTTATCTCTCTTTCTAGGGCGAGTATCTTCCATGTGGTGTTTTGCCTTTGTTATGTGATGCAAAGGCAGAATTTTATTCTGTAAATGGAAAACCTGGAGTAAAATTATGCTTGTTTGATTTCTTATTTCAGTATTTCATTACAGTCAAATGGATGGCAAAACTTTTGTGGTCATACTAATGAAAGCAAAATGGGGTCATCTCCTGTAGGTTTTAGAGTAAAAATGCCTCAATGGCTTTTTAGACAAATAATATTTCTGATATAATTTTTTTTGTGCCTTTGTGAAAATGTAGATTTAGATCTGATGTGTCTCTTGCTTTCCTGCTCTGCTTGAGCAGTAACATGCAGGCCTTTTGTGCATGACCTCTGGTCCATACATCCCCACTGCAGCCATCGGTATCACTGTCCAGTGTCTAGCACACTGTCGGCTATTGTTGGGTTCTCAACCTGCTTCATGTAGCCCTTTCCTTTTTTTTTCTTTCCTTTTTTGTTATTCCTCTTTTCTTTTTTTTTTTTTACTCTGGGAGGAAACGGCAGCCAATTGTCAGAGGGGGAGCAGGCCGGCATGACAGAGGTGGAAAGCTAATGAAGTTATTTGACGGTAGCCCTGGCCACGGAGCGAGAGGTGAGGTGGAGTGGACAAGCGCCTGGCAGTGAGACAGATGAGGCGCAAGAGAGAAGCGCGGCAAGGGGGAGCGAAACAAGCAAGAGAATAGCTATAGATGTGGCGTTGGTGGCAGGTGTCAGAAGGGTGTGATAACATGGAGACAAACTGATAACATCGTCCATCCTGAGTTAGAAGCAGCCTTACAGTATCATGCACAGATAGCTGACACTGGCCTAGGTTACTGCATAACCACACTGCCAGGAAGTTCCACAGAACAGAAGCTCAGTCACCCAGAAATGCCCATCTCCTCTGCAGATCCGTATTCACTTCGCAAAATGATCTGCCAGGGGCTGGATGGTCATGATGCCGTTGTGATTGTGAAGCTCTGACAGACAAAAAAGCCAAAGTGTATATTTGATTGTTGCTGGCTGAATTTTGCCACTGTAGTCCTTCTTTAGTAGCAATCAGAACATAGGAATTAAAAAAGACAAAAAAACTTGCAGATTGTATCTGGCTACTAAATAATTCCGCAAGCTATGTAACATTGATTCTGAGTGGAAATACATTCTATTTATAGCAACAATCTAAAAGGTCAGTAAAGTGGTGTGACTTTGAGAGAGTGCATGTCCGGGAGATGCTTTTGTTCTCATGAGGCCACAGAGGAGAAGGATTTGAGAAAGTTTATGTTGATGATGTATTTGTCATTAGCTAATGTGCTGGTCAGTAGATACAGCGCAGCATGCGAACTGTTGCATTAAATAACACATAGAAAAGGTTCCCATGAAGAAGCAGAAATGTGCGTTTCTGCTTTCTAAAATGTGTATCTTTGTGTTTGTAAGTCGGCGACCAAGTGTGTTGTCCCCGTCTGATCCGACATGGCCCAACACGCTTCTAATTAGAGGACGTCCTTCCAGGTGCTGACCAGGTTATACTTAGCCTGCCCGCTGACATCTGACAGTGTGACATTTCCAGCTGGTGCCGTGTGCGACCCTGCGCCACTGCCCCCGAACTTGAAGGTCACCCCCCCTCCTCTCCCTCCTCACCCAGCCTCTTCCTTTTAAACCTCTTGAACTGCAACCCCAGCCTGCCATGGTGTGGCACTGTGGCATCATGGCATCACATGGGTGGTCAGAACACCAGCACCTGTCCCCTTTTCCTGCCCTGCATCCCCTGTCCCTGAGCCCTTCGGTATAGATCATCATTAATCAGAAGGGCCGGAGTCGGCACAGATTGATGGTGCGGGCAGGGGCCGGCAGGCCTGTGCCGGTTAGAGATGTTAGATGTGATGGTAAGGTGAGGAGTAGAGCAGATCTCTGCAGGGGCCAGAGGAGACTGGACATCATTCTGCCCAAGAGTGATGGCCTCTGTTATATCCACGCCCTGTGCATGTGAGTGTTTGTGTGTCTGCAATAGATTGAGCACACTTTCTAGGTTGTTTCAGGGTGTGCAAGTTGTGTCACAAGATGTGCAGGCTATTTGGTACCACACTCAGCATTAGCACAGTCAAACAATAGCTTTCAAATTGTAAAAGAAAGGAAATTCTAAACGCACTATTTTTTCATGTAAAGCTTGTATACTAGTAATATCTGCAAAACTCCTTAGAGGATCTTAATTTCAGTGTAATTGAACTGATGCACTGTGATGATATGTGATGGCTTTGCTTTTAAACCTTGCATCAACAGGTACCTTTGGTTCTGATAAAGGGTATTGTGGACCTGTACTTAATCATCAGTGCAAACGAGTCTCCTCTAACCTTCCCTTTGGTTCATAGTTCCCACTGTACTTAATGAAACAGACCCCAAGTCATCTTTAACAAACAAATTTAACGTGTTTTGGAACATATTTTAGAGCTTTTTTTACCGTTTCATAGTCTTTTCATGTTTTTAACAGCACTGTAAGCTCTAACCTGTGTGAACCTTCACTTAGTGCAGAGTAGTTGAACACACTAAGGGACACAAAGAGAAGCGCTAAACCTGCTGTTCTTTTCTTGGCGGCTATCGGAAGTTGCTCCATGTCTAATTATTAATTATTCATCTGAGACGGATTAGATGTGGCCCAGTTTCTCTTAAAGATTACTTTAGAGCAGAGCGATCCATGTGACAGTTCACTACCTAAGCAAGGCTAAACACTGCAGAGATGACAGATCAGGGTTCAGCTGATTGCTAGCCCGCTCTACAGAACTGCTGGAATTATTTTGTGTCCCTATGTCTGAAGGGGATTCAGATGAGCTCTGAAGCGATATGAGAAAAGGAAAGTAAACTTGAAGCAGAATGTAACAGCAAATAAAGTACAAAGAAATTAAAGGGATGGAGAATGGTGGTGTGAAGGATAGTGCGGGGAATGGAAAATTTGGAAATTTGTGTGTGTGTGTATATATATATATATATATATATATATATATATATAGATATTTATAT
>JAOXYM010000004.1:15455668-15482805 GCA_028567055.1 Leptatherina wallacei | reverse complement strand
TGTTTGGTGGATTGGATGATTGAAGTCTATCAGTAACAAGGAAGAAACGAGACATATTGGCAAATTTACAATTTATTTATTTAACAAACAGTCAGGAGCCTCAGTAGCGTGTGGAAGAACCATCCGCTCGTTAACTCATTAAGTTCATGCGTGTACACCCCGTCCCTCCCTTCATTGCATTATTTTCTTTATTCATTCTTATGTTTAATGTGATATTGTTTTGTCATCCCTCCACTGCTACCTCTCTATAGTCCCTTATTTGTCATTTTCCCGGCTTTATTAGATTCGGAGATTGCTGCATAAACAAAAAGTAATTTACCGTTCTGGTTTCAGCTGTTCTCTGCTCCTGGCGCACAAAGCCTGCAGCTGAAAAATCTCGCTTGCTCCCGCTGTGTGGCAGTGTGGAAGCCCAGCATGGCATGCAGAGGTTCACAATAAAAAATAACCTGAATGCCGCTTGATTAGTAAAACCCTGATCTCCACAAAAAGGATGAAGACAAAAATGAAAAATCATACTTTTACCCGCGACCCGCCCTTGTTAAATAAATATCCGGCCGCATCCGTACCTGTAAAATTTAATCGATGTAATTTTTACCCGTCGGGTACTTATGGTGGCCCAGAAGTGTCACAGCACTCCAAAAGCCACAACACTCCACAATTAGTCACAACATAACACAATAAGCCACAACACAAAAGCCACACAGAAATTACACTGCATTTTTTTTCTTATTTGAAATCACCTCTATTTGTTCCATTTATTGTTCAAGTATTTATCAATAATTCAGTGAAAATGAGAGGAAATGTGAATATTTGCTTTGCAAATCAATTGCGGCATGCGCTCCTAAATTTTCTGCTTGCATTCCTAAGAATTTAAGTTAGGGGCCACTGTGCTCCTAGAAAAAAAAGTTAGCCTGGAGCCCTGATTGTATCTCACTTTTAGACCCAGATACTTTCACCTCTTATGATCACATGATTTATATTAACTTTCCAGATGTTTTTATCTGATGTTTGTCATTTCTTCAGAGACTGAGGAATACTTTTAGTGGGCTGTGAAAATGGTTCTAAAATGTTTCAGAAAGATCTGAGGATTTGATGAGGCTGTATTTAAACAAAACTTGATTTTTAGACTGAAACTCTAACTATCAATTGTCCTCTTTTCTAGAGAACAATAAAGATGCCCAGAAGGTAAAGGTCAAGGCAGAGCCCATGGAGGTGGATCCACCCCCTGCAGAACTCACCTCACCTGCCTCTCACCTGCTGGCTTTCAGCACTTTAGGGGCGAGCGAGAAGAGCGACCCAATGAGTAACCTCTCTGAGACGCTGGCCTGCCCCCAGAAAGATCTCTTCTCCCAAGACATATCGGTCAAAATGGCGTCTGAACTACTGTTCAAATTGTCAGGTATGTTCTCTCAAGATGCATGAACAGGCTGCTGCTCACTGTTGATGGAGCACACACACACAAACACTCGCAGCATAAAAACATAGTGGTTTTTTTCACCCTACTGTGCTACACTGTAAAGCTAGGACACTTTGTGATGCTTGACAATTAAACAAACATACGTTTCCATTTCCATTCTCCAGTGGCTCTATGTTAAAGTTAAGGATATATTCTATGTATTGACATCCTGGTTTTTGCCTACATGCCCATGAAAATGACACCGAGGCAGCAGGCAGCTGTTTGTACTGTTAGATTAAGACAAAGGTTTGAGGTGTATCCATCGTCCCCCAGAGAAAAAGGCAAGTAAGTGTTTCAAAGTGTGTGTGGCCAGGATGTATTCTTGTCCAGCGTCTGATTTGCTTCTTTTAAATGCCACATAGACAAACAAGCTCGTGTCAAATCTCTTCTTTTATTTTTTGTTTTTCTCCCCCTACATCTTCTTGCTCTCACACATATTCACAAATTCACACATTGACAATTTTTCTTTCCCACACTGTCTTTCACACACACCTTTACACACTCACACAAGGCCCCATGGGGAGTGGTGTCTGCACAAATGCCCCCTTCTTCCCTCCTCCCTCTCCTCCTTTCTCTCATTCCCTCCTCTCTCCCTTGACTCGTTTTCAGACATGCCGGCTCAAGCACACTTGGCTGCACATGCTCTCCCCCTTCGCCTCCCCTCCCTCCCTTTACATTTCTCCTGTGCGGCATCTCCATGGCAACATGGAAAGAGACCTCTGTCCTTGGCGAGCAGTGTGACAAAGTGGGGTGTTTTTGGGTAGGGGGGTGGCGCTGCCTTGTAGTGGGGGTGCAGAGGATAAGGTGGGTAGAGAGGGCAGTGGGGGGTACATAGCATGCCCACCCAGGGAGGCCAGGGCATCGCTGGCCTGGCAACCTCAACAACCACCCTTTGAGAAGTTGGTTTGAATGTGAGGGGGACTGGAACAGAGTGGGATGCTGTCACACAATGAGCAATCAATATGAATTACCCAGAGCAGTAGGACCTCTGAGACACATCAGCTGCAAGGTCGCTCTGAACACTGAGATGATTGCAGCTTTGAAATTCACTTCAGTACATCGCCTTGAAATTCACACATATGGCTCCATTCTCAGTCACTTTGTATTATACTCTTTACTACCGAACACTAAAAACCCATGATCAATGGACAGCGAGCTGATTTGACCATTTTCTATTCACACAAACACAAATCTTTCACTTTTATATGCCAAAACAGTTTTTTCGGCTACTTATTTGCCAGAAAGTAGCTTTTACCTCAAAAGGAGCACGACTTATTGGAAAACACCACTGATTGACATGTTTGACTGTAAATGAATGTTTTTTTTGGTCATGTTAACTTGAAAGGTTTCCTGCAGCATCATGTAGTCGAGGCGCCCCACCTCATCTCATACAGAGCATTTCGACTAATATGGAGAAATGGTTTAGATTTTTGAGAAATATAATACTAGTTTTAAGTGTCTGATTTAGCTCAGTAGTTGATGGATTAATCAGTCACATGAGTCTTATTGCTGCCATTAATCTTGACAACTCTTTGCTGAGTCAGCAAAAAAAGCTGACCTTTTCAGAGTTTTACAAGTTGGGAAGTCTGGAGACAAACTGTGCAACCAGTTACAATAAGGTGCTGATGTAAATTAAATGGTGAATGGCCCACTTACTGTATACAGCATATTTTAACCTTGGCTAATAGTGAGGTTCTACAAAGCACTTTACAATGTGTTTCTCTTTCACCCGTTCAAACAGCTGTTTTTATTAAATGCACACAGCACTTTTTATTTATCCTGGACACACACAGACTAATAAGCACATGGGAGACAATTTGGGGTGCAGTGTTTAACTAAGGACACTTAGATGAATGGAAGGAATGGGGAGCAAACTTCCATCCTTGCTCTTTCAGCCGCACTACAGCCACTGATGTACAATGGAAAAATGAATAATTTTTGTAACAGATCTGACACCAGGCTTCTTAATAGACTGAAGATAAAAGCATGAAATATTTGAATGGACTAATTTTGTCCTGATAAAAGGTTTTCAACTAATGTTTCCTTTTTTTCAAAAAACTTAGAAATAGTTTTACACAACCAGCACCTGGTAGTTGTGCACAATGTAATGCTGTCGAATGAATTCAGAAACCTTGGAATAGGAACTTTTTCAGGCTTATGAACATTATTAAAGAGACACTATACAACTTGTACTATTTTCTCAGTGATGCGCCCCCTATCGACGGCTTGGGCAACCATCTTGCATCCTACCTGTACTGTGAGCTCTCTCCCGACAGTAAAAAATAGTCTTTTCTCAACTCTTGTCTTATTTCTTGCTATTCTTTGGCTCTCCGTAGTTTCCTCTCTTCCTCTGATAATATCTTCAAGTGTTTATTTGTTGAATCCGCCGGCGTGCTTTCAAAACATTTGTTTACATTCGCGTGCTAGCGTGTAAGGCATGGGCAAAGTGGAACTCAACAGGCGGTGTCCCAGATGTGAAAGTTCTATAGTGCAGTTTCTCAGCCGCGGGGCGGTGCTGGGCCGGGCCGCAACAGCTCTGGAAATGCACATAATAGATGTGACTGTGCCATCAAACGAGTCCGGAAAGAAGAGTTTTAAGGTTGAAAAGTTATATAGTGGGTCTTTAACACATTATTTGTCTTGATTCAACTTCTGCACAGCTTTGAGCCCATAGTTAGTGAAGTTGTTCATTTCAGACTCCTCAATGGTGAAAATTTGATCACTCTTTTAAATAACAAGAGTGTGACCACAGACCCGAACACATATGCCATCTGAGAAGGGAACTTTGAATACCTTCAAATAAGCGTCATTGGGAAAGCTTGCTGGACTTCACAACTGCATATATGACTTGTCCATCCATGAAACGCGTTGTCTTATTATCTGTTAACCATCAGAAGACTTAGAAAACAGATGACACTGAACTGAAGCTGCCTGCTGGTGTAAATATCTGTTGGCATGACACGAGACTGAGCATTGAAAGTATTTTGGGTTGATAGTTTGCGTGTGGAAATCTGTACCGAAACAGACAGTCCTCTTGAACTCCTACACCGGTTGTTTGCTTACATGCAATAAAGCTGTTCAAGTTTATGTGTTTTTTTAAAACTAGTTAATGAAACAAGCGGATGTATGTGGCAAGATTTACATATGTGAATACTATTATGCTGCCTGAGTTGATAAGGATGTTGTTGTTTTTTCCAGAAAAAGTCAGCAAAGCCCACAACCACAAAGAGAGTAACATGGTTGGAATAAACAGGTAAGTAAGGAACACTTAAAAATATAGAAAATGCTATTTTTCCTTCTCATAATCACAATCAGTAATGAACTGCAAGGTTCAGCTACATCCTGAAAGTTTAGTGGCTTTATAAGTGTTGGTAACATCACCATGTCTCTCTGTTTCAGTCCATTCCTGGACGAGTGCTTCAGACAATCACCTTTTAACTCACGCTCCAAAAGCTCGTCCCCCGCAGAGGCCAGCTCCTCTACCAGGGTAGCATTTCATGGTGAGATGCGCACACGCACATGTAAAGAATCATAGCTTGAGAAACGACAGAGACACTTGGACAGATCAATAAGCATTACAGGCAAGCAACTGTTAAAGAGTAATTATGTTGCTCTTATTGTGTCTTTCCAAGTTGATGAACAGAAATATTTTTATTATTTTAAGTGATGGTTTTTGATGTAAGATATTGTTCTCAGTCTTGTTTTTTTTTTTCTTGTGATCATGTGTGGCAGTAAATTGTATATGTTTAGTTAATTATTTATTTATTTATTTTTGAAAAAGCAATTTGAAGAATTCAAGAAACTTGGCCGTGAAAGTGCTCTACATAATACATGAATGATGCGAAGAAGAAAACAATATATTAAAGAATATAATTATGAATGAATTATACATTTCAATAAGATTAAGAAAACTAAAACATGTATTTTTTTAAACTAATGGACAGGAAAGACTGAGGTAGAAGACAGGGATACAATTAACTGACAACCATCATGATTGCTGTCTCCAAAGACCAGCATCTAAATCTTTTAGCTTTTCCCACTGTTACAAAAGTGGGAGTAAAAAATCATTTCAGTATTTAATCCTTTTATTGTGAACGATATAGACAAACAATATCAATACCATTCATATCTAATTTTCATGTATTTTGAAAATGATTGTATACACAATTAATTGACCCCGCCCCCAGAAAAAATAGATTGACAAGTAAATAAATAAATTTGAAATAATAAAAAATAAAACCTTTTGTCATAGATACATTGAACCCAACTCAAATGGTCATAATATGAAATAACAGACCACTGTCCTTCCATCATTTCATTCATCAGTCATTTTATTCCATGCTCCACCATATAATCCTTTCTTAGCAGCTCCAGCCCCATCTTGTCCAATATATTGCAAAAAGACTGTCCACACATTGAGAAATTTATATTGTTTGTCTTTTAACCAGAATACAGTTGCCTCGAAAGGAACAAAGTCCATCACACATTTGATCCAATTATAGATAGTTGGAACATTGTCCCGTATCCACTGAAGAAGAATCGTCTAGCACAGAAAAGCAACACCTGGAGGAGCTTCATTGAGGGCACTGCAATATATAGCAATCTGTTGAATACCAAGGATACAATAAATAAGGTCTAAGAATAATTTCTATTTGGAAATATATTGATAAATAATAATTATTTCTGTAGTGAACTAACCAATTTGTGCGTGTGGTGTTCAGTATCCATATATTTGCACTGCACATGTGCACGTTCTTGCAGACCTTCTTTGTACAAACAACATGCATGCTCTGGTTAACCATCTCTACCTGGTTTGTGTCGAGCGTTTCATCGGGTCTTTCTGAACTCTCACGCATTTGCCCGACCTAAAGGCTCGGCCCCCGGCATCCCTGTCTCCCACTTGTCCCTGGCATCGCAGAACTTCCCTTCATGCTTCTTTGACAGTGAGAGATCCAGAGGTTAATTATCTTGTGCCAGCTTTGCCTGTCCCTCTGCCAGTTAATGAAAATCTGATTGGCTTCTGGGTGTCAAGAGTGTCCTGAAAGTTAATTCGCCCAGGCCTTTCCCTTGTGTGTTTAAGCTTCACATCCAGCCTCTGCTGTTTTCTCCTTTTTCACTTGTGTTCTGTTTTACTTCTTTCTCTCTTTCACTTGCCCCTTTCTGCTTTTGATCCATGTTTTACTGTCTCCATCCTCTTCCCTTTGTCTTTTATTACTCCAGATCTAAACGTTGGTTCAGAGCTACAGGGAGGCAGAGCTGTAGCACAGAATAGTTATTTTGTGCTCTAAATGGCACAATGGTCAAATATTTGCAATTAGCTGTTACGTGTTAGGATTAATGAGAGAATCTTATAGTTTACTAAACTGCCTGCTCCCAGAAGCACCCAATAAGTTGCTTGTAAATGTGTTTCAGCTACTGCTGAATCATAATTGCCTTTATATATGTATCTAACTTTCCTGTATTTATACTAAAAATAAATAAATGAATAATAGTACGTTTCCCTTTAACCAAGAAAGGAGGAACTCAGTAGCAGTTTGTTTAATGCAAGTGTGACTTCAGGTTCACTGTCTCTTCCTTCCAGTCTTGTTTGTGTTGTTCTACTCTGTTCTAAAAGCATTAATTAAACCGTTAATCACTTCAAGGCTATACACCCTAATTGGTTTAATCATGAGTGTGTTTGCTGGGTCGTGACTTTAGGCCCCAACTGTCTGACTTCTCGTCACCTCGTGTGACTAAGCCATCTTCTAGTCTTACTTGTGAGTTAAAAAGTAAATTCTTTTTTTCCAATAAGGTTCTGTCACAAACACGCTAAGATAGCGGAGGATTTGCAGAATAATCTGTGCAGTTAAGTTAGAGGAAAGTGAAAGTTGCTATAAGCACCACTGAACCAGACCAGTTCCAAGTCGTAGGAACTAAAGTGTGTAAAAATGTCTTTTTTATTGTGACAAATGTTTCAACCTGCACAACTCTTCTAGCTGGGGTTGAGGAACCACAAACACACACTTTGCATTGCTTACAGTAGATTGCTAGCAGGTGTTGCTTTACAGTGCTTTAGTTGCACATATTTTACTATCATGCATGTATATTTCCAAGTGCTGAAGGCTGACTAGAAATTGAAGCGCTAACTATTCTTTTTACTGTCTGTCAATTTTTTTCCTCCCGGTTGATCATTTTATCATTTGCTTTGTCAACAAAATTGGTCAACAAGATATGTCTTTTTTTAGTAAGAATGTCAATTATAGGACACGAGCGGATTATTACAAATAAAGTGGTTATATTATGTAAAAAGTAAAGCAACATTTATAAAGGCAAATAGTTTTTGGTTTTTTAAACCAACAGTTATTTTCTTCCCAAGTTTATCCTTAATTACTGTTGCACAAACACTTACACTTAATTGATAACAGGAAAACTTTCATTTAAACCAAATCAGCTGTTTCTCAGTGTTTCTTTGGCGTTATTGACCATTTTACTTGGCACACTAAATAGACAAATATTATATTCTTGGTGTGACACCAGTTAGTCTTCAGGGTCAGCCCATGCCACCTCTGGGCCCATCCTTGCTATGTATAACTAACTGTAAAAATTGCTTATTGAAGATTTTATTGTCTCTGGTCACAAGAATCAAGTTCTGTGACAACGTTGCTATAACAACAAAATACTGCAAAATCACTTCATTCAAATGGAGTTCAAAGTTCACATATCTACAATGAGAAAAGAAAAAAAAATCAAGATTTCAAATAAGAGAATTTGAAGTTTTGTTTAATTTCAGCGTTTTTGTGGCAGCCTGAATGCACCATGCCCCCAATTATATGTTGCACTTCACTTTGAATAAATGACATGTAAGGAGACAGCCCTTTCTAAATATGAACAATTTAAAGACAAAAATCTAGAATAATTCCAGTGGCAATAATCTACAAGTGATGGTGTGACAAAAATGAAAATAATATAACAAAGATGCACAACACAAAGTTGCTAGTTTGCTTGTAGAGGGCAAAGAGGCAATTAAGTATGTGAGAGAGATACACAAAAAGAGCTCAAGGTTGTGTGAGTCAGTGCAACAGCAGCTGAATCTCTTCACACACCGCCATCTGTTCTTTTCCATTCGCCACAAAAACTGCCCCCAAATGTCAGAAAATATTATTTACTTTTCCTTATTAGTGTATTCAGACCCCCACAAATACAGTATCTCATCAATTGGTAAGACGGAATTGAAGTGAAGGACTGCTTCTTGCTGTTGACATAAAGAATGCATTTACACTACGTCCCACCCATAGGTTAGAGAAGGGACATCTGTCAAAAGGTGGCAGACAAGTTTCAGACATGTGGGTTAGCAACTTAGCCTCCAGCTGCTTCACTGAAGCCTAAAGGAAATTAAACGTTTTCTTTTTCATTTGCCAACTATTTTACTTTCTGCTTCCTTGACATGTAATACTTAAACTAACGCATGCCATGATTTACAACAGCACACAGTGAATGCTATGCTGTACTTGACACATGCTGGTCATCTTGAAGGAGCAACCATTCAGTAAGGCAAGGGCAATTTGAGTTTATATGTACAGCACATTTCATGTACAAGACAATTCAAAGTGCTTATAAAACATTACATGCATTATATGTGCAGAGATCGTTTAAGAAAAAAAAAAGAGAAAGGGAGAAATAAAGGTCACTAGATTAAAAACATGATCAAGTTTAAAAGAAACTGTGCAGGTTTGGACTTTTAAATAAAAACTATTGAATAATATTTTTCCTACTTTTTAGAGTGAGATATGCATTTTACCTTGTGCGTCACCATTTATAGTTTGCATGTTGTTTTATTGTCCATTGTCACTGTGCACCTTTTAAAGAAAGATGATGGGAGAAAATATTTATGTGCATTATTAAACTGAACTAATATGGTCATATCTGCCTAATAGCTCCGAGTGCAATTGATCAGATCAATCCGATGAGAGCTAGATTTTAAATGCTGGCACATTTTGAGAACATCTGGATTGACAAAACTGGATTGGTCTTTTTAGCTAGTGTGAAATCTCATGAATCATGAATATTTGATCCAAGGTGAGATTTAAACATGTCTTCTACTAACCTTTTAAGAGGTGCATAAGGGCAAGTTGCAACAGAAATGCTTAAAAAGATGGATAAGATGAAGATAACAGTAGGTCATCAATTAGGATTTACAGTTCAACACCAGTCTATATTGAATTGAGTAGGGGTGGGCGATATATCAAAAATTTACCGATACCGAGATTTACAACAACAACTGATATAATTTTGCCCATTTCGATAAATTTGATATTTCAAAAAAAGGAAAATACAAGGGGGCTGCCCAGTCAGTGCTCACTGGTCCCAGTCTTAATGAATTCATATTAAATAATTTACAAAAGCTGTGATTCCCGGCATGTACAGAAAAGAGAATCACATGGTGGACCCATGCATCAATCTGACTTTACATCGATGGCGAATGGAAACTTTGCACCAAAGTACTGTTATCGTCCATTTATTGTTATCGAGTTGACCTGCTCAATATATTGTGATATTGATTTGAGGCCATATCGCCCAGCCCTAGAATTGAGGTTAACTTACAGCAGTGTTACTTGACAGCATTTGGATCTCATGTAGACGTTATGTAGCCGTTGTGGTGGCGGTGACTGATGGCTATAGTAACTGTATCTCTGTCTTTGCCTGTTTTAGACTCAGAAAAGGATGATGTCGAGCCAGGAAATGGGATCGCCCAGTGGAGATTACACGAGCAGCTTTTCCCCTGTCCCGTCTGTGGCAAGGTGTTTGGTAGACAGCAGACACTTTCTAGACATCTCTCTCTACACACAGGTAAATAACCACACACCACTGTTGCAAATAAGCATCGTCCACTTGGATCCCTTCATTAATATGCAGATGTTAGGTGATGTGTTTGCACATGTTTGTGTTTCTGCTGCATACATGAAGTAAATAAGGTTGACCAGACTAGATTACCCTTCCTTTAAAGAGATTACTATCATGATTAGTCCCACTGGGAAAACTGCCCAACTAATTACCCCGCTAGAAGGATGCTTCACACACACGCTTGTAATTCCAATGCTGCTACGATTGGTTCGCTCTTACGCTCACAGACATGGGAGACTTCCTCGCTCCCTTGTGATCTGATTACACTGTGTTTTCAAAGTTGGCCTCTCTTCACTCCCCATTGATCCATTCAACCCCATCTCTGTCTTCCACTATCCCACTGTCAGTCCTTGTTGGTTAAAAAATATGACACTTATCCTGCCTGCAATATCTTATTTAAAGCAAATTAACTCTGGAGAGAAATTATTGCAGCCTTCTTGGGATACCAGACCAAATCACTGAGCACACAAATGGAGACTTGTGTACAAAATGCCCCCACACAATTGTACATGCTCTCGCATTTTGCGTGCACACACTACAAGACACACACACACCATCTGAGAGTGTTGGCTGTGAACAGCTTGGCCACACCACAGAGAGCAGAAGCAGGGGCATATGTCAGTGTGATGGTCTTTTTGGTTTCCCCGGCGACATAAAGGTTGCCTGGCTTCATGTCCTTGGGGCAAATGGTGTGTGTGTTAGCTTGTGTGTTTGAGGAGGGGGGCTAGAGGGATTAGATGTGTTGCTATGTTAATTTGTTTTTGGATGAAAAGGGAATGTGCTTTAATGCTTATAAACCAGAGGGATATTGTTATTGTGTTCATGTTTTCACAATCTAGTGGCATCTACAGAAATATCTTTGTTTCCTAGAAAAGTACATTTTGTGTCCCTTCTTTTGAGTATCTGATTTACAGTTGGGGGGGTCAAATGAGGGTGAGGTGGGGTTGGACTTTATATAATTAGATTTAAACTCGTTTTTAAGGCTCAGAGACTGAGCACAAACTAATGGAACATCATCTGAAGTAACGTTTACAGTAACCAGGGTCTTGTGTCTGTGTGTGTCGTATTACAGACGAAAGGAAATACAAGTGTCACCTGTGTCCTTACGCAGCCAAGTGCAGGGCTAACCTCAATCAGCACCTGACCATCCACTCTGTCAAGCTGGTCAACACGGACGCTGAACAGATCGTCAGCGCTGTATCAGCCGACTCTTCTGAGCGCAAGAACTGCCCCTACTACTACAGGTGGTGATTACAAGCCTGCACATCCTCATCACGTCACAAGCCAATATTTTTGTTTTTTTCTTTTTTGATTGATAACATGTCTGTAGCCTGTTCCATATTTAAAACCTGACTTATTTCTTGAGTTATTTTCTTTCTCCCCTATGTGAGTCACTATTATGTCCTCAGACAAATGGTCTAACAGTTATGTAAACATCGATGGTGGCCTTCTTGCTAAAAGTGCAGATGATAGATAAGATAGATGCCACTTTCAGATCTGTCCTTTGATCGTAAAGCAAAAGGAATTTTGCATAAAAGTGGAAGCAGCAGGAGACAAGTCAGAGTTTACTCAGGAAACTGAATCTCACTAATTAACACATTGTTTCATTAGCTAAATGTTTAAAAAACTAAAGCGTAGAAATGTTTGTGATTTCTTTGAGAGGATGTATCTTCGACTTCATGACTTCCTAGTCTCCACGGATTATGTAGCAAATCTCTTAATAATAACCCCGTTTTGTGAGTTTTAGATCTTTCAGTAGTCAAGTTTTTAAACTTTTGACTGAACCCGTCTCCTCCTGCCTCCACTTTTTATGTAAAGCCAAGTGAGTCCAGTCCTTGTTGTAGTTTCAGATCTTTACCTCAAGCTGTTTTCATTCTTATCTCTGTCAGAAGGCAATTACATTTTCCCAAAACATTGTTATTGTCTTACTCTAAAGATATGGTAATATAACCAGTTCCGAATCAAGGAAGACAGCTTTTTTCAGTGATCTTAAACATATTTAAAGGAATGTACGAAGACTGCATTATTTGCCATTTTGTGCAGGGATAACACTAAAGCTGACTGTCTCCCTCCTCTCACTCATATGCACCATCTTCCTTCCTTTTCCTCTCTGTTCTCCGTCCAGCTGCCATGTGTGCGGTTTCCAGACGGAGCTGAATGCCCAGTTTGTCAGCCACATGTCGCTTCATGTGGATAAGGAGCAGTGGATGTTCTCACTGTGCTGCAGTGTCTGTGACTATGTCTGCATGGAGGAGAACGACATGAAGAGCCACATCAGTACCGGACATGCAGGTACTGCTAGCTTGTTTTTGGTGAAGGCCTTCCAACGTGCCCAAAGTTTCATATTTTCCTCTTTAAATGCTCTAGTTTATTAATACATTTTTTTTGTTTGTATATTTTTTTAGGTTTTGCACGAGAAAAAAAATGAACAAAGTTTCTTATTTCCTACATCTGAGGAAGTGAAAGACATTTTGAAACATTGCGAAAAAATCTTAAATCATTGTTTCCTTTTATTCTCAGAATCAGTTAATCGTGTCATGATTTCAGCTCTCGTGTAACATTTTCATTTCCTTTAATTCTGAAGTTGAATGGACAAAAAGGTAATGATTCAACTTTTCGAGAAAAGATTTATGGGGTTGTTTTAGGAAATTACTCTCACATGTAAGGGTGGGTGGTAGTGTGCGCATTGTGGCTCTGCGGTGCAGTGTTTGGACAGATACACATTTTGTGTTGTTTTAATCTTGTACTTAAACACACGGTTTATATCAAACAGCCGGTGAGGTTAAACAGCTGAGCTGCAACTTTACGGGTTTTAAAGATCATAAACATTTTTGTACCTGTGCAGTAGAGCAGAAAACATTACGGGGCTGCATTTCCTCCTCTGCTTTATCGCTTCGAGCACTTTAAAAATATTCAGACAATTTCACCTGCTTATTACAAAGAACTTTTTATCTTCATGATAAATGTTTGATTTTTAAAAAACAAAAAAATAATCATTTTCATCATTGATAAAGATAATTATTTATTGTTTTTTCGTGTTTGAGATTAAACAGCTGTCCGATCACGAGAGCATACATCAACATATAAAAGGGATTAAAGAGAACGTCACTTGTGAGAAGAATTTTCAGTGTGATGTTTACATCCTGTCACATTAAGACAATCATTGCCCGTTAAGTTGCTGTTGATCAGAGAAATAGCTCAAAATTTTACATCAACACAATATGAAATGTCACTTTCTAAATATTTATAGATAGATTTTTGTTATTTTGACTTTCTCGTAAAGAAAATCCGCTGTTTAAAGAAAAAGCACTTGATAAACACAGTTCAGAGGCCACGAGGAAAGACGAGCAGCTGAGCTGGATTTCACAAACAAGCTTCCTCCAATCGACCATCTTCGGACTTTTTGAGCTGCTGGTCGATATGAGCGTTTTTGTCTAAAACAGCTTTGTCCAGTTTATCGTTGACGTTTTGCTCTCCCACTAAACCCCACACATGTTAGTTTTTACCTTTTGTTGTGTGTGTGTGTGTGTGTGTGTGTGTGTGTGTGGGCGGGTGGGTTTGTCTTGCCCAGACAGCCAAAGGGTCTTTCATAGGCCACGGTGGCCTTGTTTATCTGAGAAGGTTGGGCCTTATCGTGCCTGAGGGGGAGAAAATCAATAGCCCTTGGGTCCTTTAGAGACGAGCTGGGTTTACAATGCCACTGTGGCCATCTTTTAAGTCTCTCTGCATGGCGTGGCATTTATCTATGTCTTACACAAGATGGACACCACCACCAAACTTACAAATGCAAAAGAGCGTGGCTTTGAGTCATCTTAAACTTCACAAACACACATCCTGCCTTTGGTGTTTAACTTTTAATTGTGTGTCAGGCTCCAGTTCGGTTCAATGAGGTGGCAAAGCTGCATACAGAAAGATGGTTCCAGTTCCATTTATGATGGAGACCTGACAGACTATGAAAGACTACCTGCAGTGCCCTTTAGGACACACCCAAGCAAACGATGGCAGATTTAAGGGTGACCCCCCCATGGAACCCAAACTCTGGAATTAGAGTTTGGGATAGTTATAAGAAAAGGCAAGGAGATGATAAACACTGCAGCAAAGGAGCAGGAAGGTTTGTGCAAAGAGCATGCTTGTCTGGTATATTTGAATGAGATTGAAGGTAGTTATTCATCTTCCATTACAGAATGATTTCTCTGTGTTAGAGCATGTACGTGTATCCGCGGGTGGTTTATAAATTGTTTGTCTGCCTCTATTGAATAGATAGGTCAACCATTTCAGGACTCGTGGAGGGTCTTCCTCTGTTCACTCCCTCCTGAGTGAATGCTCTTTGTTGAGCTGTGCCCTGAGATGCTCCCGCCATCTTAGCTCCTTCGGCCATGACCTCTGCTCCCCAGCGCTCCCTCATGCCCCCTCCCCGCGTAATTCCCTCTTTCGTTTCAGTGAATTGTGGACTTGGAGAAGGGAATCAATAAAAGCACACTGCATCTTGATTGGACTGGCAGCAGGGCTTCAGCCAAGGCTGCTTTTTAAAAAAGAAAAAAAAAAAATTCTGCTTGTGTGTTTATCAGTGTGTATGAATGTACATACATTGGGGGGTGTCCGAAACCGATTTTCTGCATGATGCACACGGTCCACAGTTTGTATCCCTCTGCAGTGTTTTCTTGATGCTGGTACAAAGTCTACCTAATACAACTTTTCATCATATTTATAATAATGTCTTGCTCTCTGCTGTCTGTCCTTTTGTGTTCAGGTCTGAACTCAAGAAGTCCCCTTAGCGAGACCAAGAGCACCTCATCGTCCCTCTCAGCCCTCAGTGATTCACTCAACAGCTCTGAGGGTGGAGACCTCACCCACGGTAACGAAGAACTCAAGAGCCTGCTCGCCCCGCCCTCCTCCGCAGGCAGCCAGGCTAGCTCCGGAAGTCACTCGGGATCAGGAACTGAGGACAAGCCAGACAAAGGTAAGGAGCTGTTGCCCACCAGATATATTTCATCATTTTAAAGTCCAAAAAATGTTGGCGTTGAGTCTTAAATATTTTTACAATCTCAAATATTTATGATTACATAAGACATAGTCAAAGTTCGAAACGTTTTAATGTATTGTTTATTGATTTTACATTTAGAACCCATCTTATCTACATAATAATGACTATGTGGATGAGTTTAAATTACATTGACCAGAAAACGTTTGTCAGGAATTTTTCAGTCAGTGCATAAAACCTTTTTTAAACCAATTTGATTATCTTAAGGCCAATAAGGAAAACACAGGGAAAAAAGAAATGCACAAATCTCGCTTTAAGATGGACAACCCTGGGGGAAAATTCAGTGTTCATCCCATTCCCTGCAGTAAGCGACTGATTGAGAACACACTTTTGTCTAAACTATAATTGCCGTTTCCTCAGAAGCATTTTAAAGACCAAACATTTGAACCAGGAAGGTGTTTGCTAGCTAAAACGATTAGGCATCACCACCTAAATGATTTCATCCTTCATGATCTATATGCACAGAAATCCCGGACAGGTGTGTAGTCATGACAGCGTTGTGTTAACTACATTGATTTATTTGTGTTTACTTTTGGCCTAATCTAGGCTGTTCTCAGTTTTACTTCTTTTATAAAGTAACTTCATGTCCGTTCAAATTTTACACACAAGAAATACTTGACCAGTCACCAGGAGTACTTTTCAGCTTCTTATTAAAATTCTATCATATTTTTTTAAGGCTCTGGAGGAATTTTCTGAAGTTTGAGAAAATAAACCTTGATGATGTTATTGGGATTATCTGTGTTGAGCTTGGAGACTACGAATGTGTAAAAGTATTTGTCAGAAACTGGACTGAGAATTTGTTGGAAGTGTAGCTGTTTATCAATCAGGAGGACGTTAAAATATCAGGATTTATTGTGGGATTTGCAAGATCCTGTGTCATAAGAGCTTGATTCCTGTGATGGACTCAGGTCAGGAGATCTTAACCCTTGATCTCTGACTGGTAGCAGGTGGGCCACTTCTGAGATTCCAGTCCAGCTGAGTCTTGAACCGCTTAAGACCGGATTCAGAAACTGATGAGCCTAGTCTTAACTCATGCTCTCCTCTTTTCACTCCATCCAGGTTTTGAGTGTGTCTTCTGCAATTTTGTATGCAAGACACGCAGCATGTACGAACGGCACCTCCAGATCCACCTCATCACGCGAATGTTTGAGTGTGACGTATGCCACAAGTTTCTCAAGACACCCGAGCAGCTGCTGGAGCACAAGAAGTGTCACACCGTCCCCTCTGGAGGGCTCAAGTAAGGAAAGCAAGTACAGACAGAGGTCCCTAACTACACCAGTCCTCCCCTCACTCACTTCCAATACACTGCTCATACTCATAGACCTACATCAGGGGTGTGCTAGCTGGATTATGTCAATTTAACTTCATTTTGGCAAATTGAACTAAAACTTGCTCCGAAAAACATGCTTTAAGAGCATGTTATGATTTCAAACAGCGATTATGATGGTAAATTCAGTCACCTCATACAGGTTTCAGTTATTTTACATACACTAGTTAACTTTCTGAACAAAGAAAGTTGGATATGGAATAGCTTAAGCATAAAGAATGTTGCATAAATGTACACAATAAGCCTGCTGACCCCTGCCACTATCATTAACTAGAACTGCACTTGGATACAGCATTCTCTGCAGAGAAAGATTGCACCCAGATTAAATGTCTTCCTCTCTCCCATCCCAAAGAAATAAAAACAGATCACAACAGACACACAAATGACACCTGTAAACCTTGATTCATTGGATAGAAAAACACAAATGCAAGGTCAATTTGAAGATTATTTTAGCCATGTGGCTTTAACTGGTTAACCTCAATTTTATATTCATTATCTACTGCCAACAAATTAAATGATACAAGCTGTAGTTTTGCTGCTCGACAGCTTCTCTTGGCAAGTATAACTTATTAGGCAGTGGTCTTTCCGTCTGCAGTGGCTGTTCTGAACAGAAGGGAGAGTGAAAAGGAGATGGAAATGGGCTTCCCCTTGGGGTCTGTTGTTCCTCTGCCCACAGCTAACATCCATGCCAAAGAAAGATATCAGAGGGAATCTGCGATCCAAAAAGCTCCTTTTTTTCTTTTTTCTAAATACAGACACTTATAATAGTGTACTATTCAGTTGATTATATAAAATCTCTTGGCACACCCCTGGAAGACAATCAAACAAGTGAACACGCTGTAAACACGAACATGTGATCACTCACTTCTGCAAAATAGCAAAACAGTCCATTTAAATGCATATTTGCTAAAACGACTGCTTTGCTTGCTTTCAAAGTTAATACACACACACACAGACACAATGTTTAAACATTTTCATATACAAATACATTCATACTGGATATATGTTTCATTTTGATATATTCTGATAAGGCAGCCTTATATTGCAAATATCAGCCTCCCTCTCCATCTCCATACTCCAGTCCCAAAGGAGCCTTTTTTTTTTGTTCTGTGACACATTTTTGTACCATTTCA
Source organism: Leptatherina wallacei (assembly GCA_028567055.1). Taxonomy (NCBI): domain Eukaryota; kingdom Metazoa; phylum Chordata; class Actinopteri; order Atheriniformes; family Atherinidae; genus Leptatherina; species Leptatherina wallacei. The sequence goes on along the minus strand of JAOXYM010000004.1, from coordinate 15,464,968 downwards.
GGCTTTTCGAGCCAACACAGACTCCATCTACTGACCTTTACACACCACACACTATAGTTGGTGCTTTGGTTTTAATCTGTTCATAAAAATGTACTGAAACACACCTGTAAAAAATTGTTTTAAAAGCTTCTACACATGGGAACATGTGTGGGAGATTTCAGAAGTCAGTGGTAACACTGCAGAGATTTCATGGAGATTCACTGCAAGCAACACAAGTCATGTTTTTGTTTCTCACGTTTACATAACTCCAGTCAGAACCATTGAATATCATTGAGTATCGCCTCATCACTTCATGAACAAAAATCTGTTTGACATTTTTTTCTGTGTAGCCATCAGTGGAGTTAGCATGTTCTCAACATGTGTAAATGTCTGGGAGTGGTAGCATTTTCATTGACAGTTTAGAAGCTGCCAACAAAGTCACTCTGATTTCTGTCATATAAAAAACCTGCAGACAATGAAGCACGTTTATGCAAGAAGCGCCTCCATAGCTCACAGATCCTCACACATTTAGCTGTAGTGGGAGAGAATAAATGGAAAGGATTTTTACATGTTTCTTTTGCCTGGTGTTAATGTCTTTGAAGGCAGATGGATATCTTAAAGCTTACTTAAAGAGAATGAGTCAAGTAGTGGATATTGTAGATCTGTTTTACTCTGTGGAGGAAATACAGGGGAAATAAGCTCTTTTGAGGTCATATGTTAAATTGTACCAGGTTGACACTAGGGCTGGGCAGTATACCAAATGTTTAACTTATAATGTTGTGTTTTCAAACAAGATATAAAATCAGACATTACCGTTTATACTGACATATTGTGATGTTGTCTAGTAACCCTGTAAAACCTTGCTAGTGTGTATTTTTCCTTATTTACACCTTAGTACTGCCCTGTCTTCCCCTCTGTATTTGTCAGCAATTAGGTGAGCTTCAAACATCCTTAAAACTCCTCCTCTTTTGCTGACTATGCAACTCTTGTCAGTTTTTTTATTTTTCCTTTTCTTTTTTTCCTTTTAAAAAGAAAGCACCTAGTGTTAAATGTAGCAACATGTTGGACAAACTAGACTAGCAAGCACACACTCACTTTTCCTTCCTCAGCAGCCTGGCTGTAAGCTGCACTTATTAACCAACACTCGCATAGTAATTTGACTTATGACTCCGACAAAATCACAACATTGACTTTATCTATGGGGGCTGATTTTGTCAAATGATGCATTTTATAAAAACAGTGATTGCTGGTTACTGTAAGCTATTAACAGGTGTGATTTCAGCCTATATTTTTGACTCATTACATTCTCTACTAGAAGAAATGGTAATATAATAACTAAAAAACGACTTGTAGGAATGAAGTAATGGGAGGAGAAAATCTGCTAGCACTGGCTGATATCCATAGTAAGCATAATAATAGTAATAATAATAGTAATAATAATAATAGTGATAATAATAGTAGCAATAAATATTGATAAAAATACTAATATATACCATGAAGGAATGATGGTATATTCAATACCATCAATACCCTGCCATTCTATCTGAAAATACCAAGCTATTTCCCCCCATATTGCCCAGCTCTAGTTTACACAGATTATATTTGACCTTATTTATCTTTAAGGTCTACCTGCTTTTGACAGTAAACAGGTGTGGACAGATATGTACATGTGTATGCACACAAGTGAGGTGTTTCTCTGTGTGTGTGTAGTGAGGAAGAGAGGGCCTTGTCCATTTTGAGGTTTTTCTGAGGTGATTCTGTTCTGCAGGGTTTGTGAAGCGCTTTGGGGCCCAGAGCAGATGAAAGGTGCTATTTAAATGTAAGTGCCACTCATTCCTTCATTTCCCTTCATGTCCTACTGCTCCAAACTTTACTCCAGCCTGTCACCCTCCCCAGCACACACATACCTAATCACCTCAATTTTTCCACCATTAAACTGCCACACATATACAACATGAGCACACACAGCTGTACATGATACACTGTTTTCCTTTATCTGTCCTCCTCTTCATCATTTTGTTTAAATGAATGTCAAGCTGTGTTACCTGGTTGTGAACGTACTTTCCTTTCAACTGTCTTCTGTTTTTGTGTGTCGTGTCCTCCCTCCTTCTTTCCCTTGTGTTGCATTAACCAGGTGCCCTTTTTGCATCTACTCCACCAATCGTCCAGCGGCCATGGAGTGCCACCTGAAGACGCACTGTAAGATGGAGTACCGCTGCCGCATCTGCCAGGGACTGTGGCCCGACCAGGCCTCGCTGGAGGCCCACATGCGGGGGCATCGCCTGGGCAACCACTACAAGTGTGAGCAGTGTGGCTACCTGTCCAAAACGGCCAATAAGCTGATCGAGCATGTGCGTGTGCACACAGGCGAGCGGCCCTTCCACTGTGACCGCTGTTCTTATAGCTGCAAGCGCAAGGACAACCTCAACCTGCACAAGAAGCTGAAGCACGCGCCGCGCCAGACTTTTGGTTGCCAAGAGTGCCCTTTCACCACCACACACCCCTTTGTCTTCAGCCGCCACCTCAAGAAACACCAGAGTGGAGGAGCGGAGGGCCCGGATGGAGGTTTAGAAGGAGGAGGAGAAGATGAGGAGGAAGAAGATGAGGAGGCAGGAGGGGATGATCAGCCACTAAAAGGAGCATCAGCGGGACATTCGCCATTGCAGAAGAGTCAGGAGAGCTTCCTGTTCAGCGGAGGTGGTAGCAGTGGAGGGAGTGGGAGTAACAGCCCCCTCATGAGTCTAACAGCATCTCAGGCGCTCCAGTCCGTCGCTCTGTCACTCACACTGGGCAAGTCCCGCCAGCTTGACCCCGCCAGCCCTCTGAACAACGCCGGTGGCACCAATGGCACCGGCACTAGCAGACACTGCAGCAGTGGCAGCCCCTCCCTCTTCCCGCCCTCCTCCCGCCACATGTTCGAGCAGTACAGGAACTGCGACCGGGCCCACCTGATCCCCCTCACCACCCTGTACACCCACAACAGTCGCTTCACATTCCACTCACACCTCCACTCCAGATGGTGGCCAGCCACATCTCCTCTCCTCTTCTTCTCCAACTCTGCATCCCCCTCCTTCTTCTCTTCCTCACCCTCCTCACCTTCCTCCCACAAACACTCCTTCCTGGCCTACCTTGGATTGATGGAGAGGGCCAAAACTGTCTGACCTCGCCCATCTCTTTTCCTCCACCTCCCCATCTCCCTCTCTATCCACTCACTCCTCGGACGGTGGTGTAAATGACTCTTGACCACTGCAGTGGGAGCAACGTCTTTTCCAATCAGACCAGCAAAATAAGCTGGACCAGACAAACATATTAAAAGGAAAAAGAAAAAAAAACATTTATAAAAGAAAAACGCTGTACATGCTAAAATGCATTTATATCAAAAAGCTGCTTTTCTTATCAGTTCTATCAATTGAATTATTACTACTTCAAGTACTACACACTATTACCTTCTTTTTGGTTTTTAAGCATCTGAATGACCTGGACCCAGTCGCTTTATCTGATGAAACTAACGTATCTCAGTTTTATAGATATTTTCTTTAGTTGTTTGACAAGATAAAAAAAATGAAAAAGACAAAACAAACCTTGCAAGTGCTATATTTTAGTGCATTTTTGTCCCTTGCTATTATGCATTGAAATAGCATGCCTGTTTCTGTGTTTCAGCTAGCTTTGACGTCATTAGGAAGCTGAATTCGAGATAACCTGAAGTGTTAGCGGTGCAATGTGGACAGAACCAATGAAACGGAATGCTTTTCATTGCGAAAAAGCACGTTTCCAAAGCAACGCCTCAGACCACGCACTTACTTATCAATCTTGTACATAGTTTTGTAGCCCCTTCTCCTCCCGTCTTTTTGAGTTATGTTTTGTTCTTTTTTCTTTTTCTTTTTTTTATTTGTAAAATGGTGAAAAACGTGTTCTGCATTTCTGCTGACTGATTTCACTTCCGTCTCAGAATTTGTGTAACTTTAATGGGTTATTAGATCATTCTGATAGCTTTTTTTTTTGCAAACTCAGAAAATAAGCTGTGATCATGTAAATATTTTAATCTGACCTATCATGTGAGATGTAAGATCATTTGGATATAAAATTAAGAAAATGTTACTGATACATTTGCACTCACAAGCATAGAAGTAGTCCAGTGTTGTAGAGCAACATTGTTTCCAGGGAAAAATAAAACAAATGATGACAGAACAACAGCCCCCCTACCAAATAAAATAAAATAAAAAACACACAGTTTAATTAACATTTCAGCAGATACTGAAAGTTATTCTCACCCACTAACTATTTGTGAGTCATCATTAGGACATTTAAGTAATGTTTAATTAAACACACACATACCTCTTTGCATGCGTTAAAACAATGTAACTCACCAATATAACTAAACCACTGGCAGTCCTGACCAAGTTTCCATGCAAGTATCCAGTCCTACTGAGGGTGAAGGAGAGACTTGTTACACGTTCTAGTGAAGCGTTTGATACAAAATTGGGTATGGACACCTGAAATCCTGAGGTTATTGTTTGGAATATGTTTACTAGTCATCCCTAAAGCAGCGAAGGAGAATATGCTGCATTCAGTTTGATCACAGCACAAGTGTTTGCTGTGATTTGTACGTTTCAATTTTTTCATTTTCTTTTCCCATTTGTAGCCAGGTAGCAAATGCTATATGGCCCAGTGGTTGGGGGCCCCTGCTACAGCGAACCAGTGTCAGACTACAATAAAACATTTATTCATCATTTCTGAGACCAGGTTGACATCAGCACAACATTATATGCAGAACTATGTATCATGCACTCATACTTAGAAGAGATATATGAGATAACTGTTTTGTGGAGGTGACCTGCTCTGGGTAAGCAAGCTACCCACAGACAAGGTCACCACAGGCCGATTCAATGGTGCTTTTTGGAGCTTTTTGTAATTTTTGTGTACAAAAAAAGAAAAAAAACTGTTCCAAAATGACTTGAATGAATGTATTTTTGTTTATGTACATGAAAAAAAGATCGATACAGAAGTGTGAACAGGGACGTCTTCTGTGCTGTTAAAGACAGGAAAGTTTGTGTGTTTGGTGGCCTTTCTGTCTTTTTGTTTTTGTCTTTCATTTGTTTTTATTTTTACGTTTTTTTTTTTGTTTTTTTTTTACTGAGCCTTTTACATCATATTGAACATTTTCTACTAACATTCATAGAGAACCCATTGTGAGAAAATGCTCCTATAGGTGCAATGATGAAGCTAAGCCATGCCATGTACAGCATTGTGTTCAGTGGCACTGGCTTTTGTTAGACTGGCAGACTTGGTACTGCTTTTTGCTCCCACCTTTCACAATTCCTTCTGTTGAGCTTTTGAGTTTAAATTGCACTTATTGTAGTTACTCTTCAAGCCAAAAGCACTTAAATATTTTTGTTTTCCACATTTTTTTTTTTGTTTGTTTACTTGTTTTTAAGTGCAAATTTAGATCCACCAAGTTACTGTAATGTGAAGTAGACATTTGTTGCTGGAAATGACTCAATCAACACCCCACAGTTTCTGGTCATTTCTGGTGATGCAAAAGGGTCTGCCTCTGTAAAATCGGAGAAAGTAATTGAACACAAATTGCATGAATTAGACAGTAGAGATCAAGCTCCCCCCTGGGAACTAAAGGTCCCAGGCTAAATTGTTTTAGCCAATTTTGCACAGTGCTGCACCTTTCGATTATGAGAATATGTATTTATCTGTAAAATGCTCCAAAAACTTTTGTTTTGCAAGATAAGGCAGTGTATAAAAGTCTTTTTTTTGTTTTTTGTTTTTTAAAGAGCTTTACTTGTAATTGATTGCGCTTGTGTTCCTAAGTGGTCTTCAAGCCAAAATCCCTTATTTGTAATGGGATTATCATTTTTTTTATTTTCCTTATTTTTTCCAAGTGTCTATTTTTCTGATGCATTTTATCTATTGTTGCTTATTTTGTAGTAAAATCATGTCAGAAAAACATGGATTTGACAGAGATCATGAATTGTTAAGACCAAATTGTGACTGGCCATAGGATGTGATGTTAGGATTGAATCCGTCACATCCGGCTTTGGCTTGTCTTCCCCTCCTTAACTTTGCTGTTTGTTTAATCCTTTTTTTTGTTTTGTTTTGTTTTGTTCTGTCAACATCTAGCTTGGTGTCTCTGGAGAGAAAGGAGCATCTCTCCCAACACACACGCACACACTCTTCTCCTGTACTATCTGCGTTATCTTTTATACTCTAGTGCCACTTGGTGGAAAAAAAACCCACCTGAGACTTCTGAGAATGAGTCAAACTAATTGTCAGGGTCCAACAAAAAAAAGATAATGAGATCAAAGAATGTGTCCTCTCTTGACACCTTTTTTCAGATGTCTGCCTTTTTAATACAGCATATTCATGAATAACTGCACTTCTTTTTCCCTTTGTTTGAGTGTAATGTTTTAAGAAGGTAACAGGACTCCATCTTAAGAAAATCTGAATTCTCAAGCACTTAGCCTTTTTTTCCCCTATTGTACGCAGCACAGTGACCTTTAAGCTTAACTACCTTTACAGCACTTCAGAGTATGCATGACATTGTCCTCTGGTCCTTTAGCACTTATTTGTGTTCAAAACTAACTCCTTTGGTTAGCATTTAGTTAGCATCACACTGCACTGTCTACAATCAGTTATCTTTATGTTTGGCTGTATTTTATGATTAGAAAAAGGCTCAACTATCTTAACTTTTGGCACTTGGTAAAGATAGGTTTGTGCTGTACAAAGCTTTTTTTTTTATTCCATTGTTAAGGCTGTACAGGGTTGTGATGATAACTGGTAAATAGATCATTTGTACTTTTTTTGGTTTTGTATTTGTTTTCTTTGTTTGGCATTATTTTATGTTCAACTTGCCAGATCTAAATGTAACAGGATTTGAAAGTAAAGCTTACATCAGATATTATGTCAGTTATCTGTCTTTTCTCTGGTCTCCTTTTTTGGATTGGGTAACATTTCCCCAATACTTAAACCAATGTTGCTAATTTAATTTCCTTAGCTGCTAACATACACTCATCAGTTATGAGATTATTGCCACTGACAGATGAAGTTAGAAAAAAAACAAAAAACAATTAACTCGCTACAATAGTACTTGGCAGTGGGTGGGATGTGTTAGGCAGCAACTGAGCATCCGTCCTTGAAGATGATGTGTTAGAAGCAGAAAAATGACCAGGTCAGTGAGTGACGCTACACCAGGGGAACACATGCCGACCTAAACATTTCTGCTAACCAAATACAACCAAAACAAAACATGTTTTTTTTTTTTTTTTTTTTTACACCTGTCTTGGCAAGCATTGTAGTAAGCAGAATGATTGTCTGGCTGCTGTTTTGTGCCGAGCAAGTTTACTTTGTCAAGTAGAGCTTTATATGTATAAAGTGACTCTTGAAAGAAATCTTTATTTTAGTTTTTTATTTTGAATCTTATTGCTGAACACGACCGGAGGGGACTGAAAGAAAAGAAAAAAACAGAGAAAAAAATTGAAGTGGGGGGAGTGAAAAAATGCAAAACAGAAGAAAAAAACCCCCACCATACTGAAAACAATGCAATCCAACTGGACTACAAACGACACTATGCAGATAAAGACACACGACCGAGACTATCCCATGCTTTTGCAATGAGGCAAAAGATAAATAAATAATTTATAACAATATTATTATTATTATTACCATCATCATTATTATTGTTAATAATAACAACAACAGCAAGAAGGAGTAAAAAAAAAAAGACTACCTGAAAAGAAACTATACATCTTGACCGATACCAAAACAGTAAGACATGAACAGTAAGAACACACACAAAGAAAACTTGCTGAGAGAGTCCATTGGTAGATGCAACTAAATGACAACACAGTGACTGTGGCAGCACGCCGAATATACAGAGTGGAGACGTTCAAGGAAGAGTGGACATGCAGATGGCACCGCGCCTGCGCAAAGGTCAGAGGCAAGCCAGCAGCCCCTCGAGACCCGGGTAATCGGCAGCCGCCCCGGACCATGGAACCCAACCCCCCCACCGCGGAGATACCACGTATCTGCCCGGGAAGACGGCAGAGGGAGGCCCCAGCCAGAGCCCGCCGCAGCCACGGGGCACCGGCCCCGGCAGGCCGAGATCGGCAGCCGCCAGCCCCGCTGCCACCCGGGGCAGACAGGGCCCAGGGCCCCCCACCCGCAGAGGGCCCGCACCGCCAACCGGGGGGACCAGGCCCCCCCAGACTGCCACCCAACGCGGGTCAGTCCGCACCACAGTGCCCCAGCCGTGGACCCCGAGAACCCTTCCCACCCATCCACATTCTCAAACCCTCTCAACACATACAACCCCCCACACACACACGCACTCCTACCCTCTCACTACCCATCCACACAACCTCCTCCCTTTCCCCCCACACACCTTCAACACGTATACCCCACACACCATACGTACTCATGTCCTCCCACCACCCATCCACATACACCAACAGGTCCTCAACATGTATACCCCCCACAAAACACACACTCCTGCCCTCCCAACATCCATCCACACACACCCTCTTCCGCCTGCACTCATACACCCTCTCAACACATACACCCCCCACATGCACACGCACTCTCCTAAACTCCCACCACCCATCCACACACACACCCACGCAACTTCCCCCCTCACCCCCACACGTCAACATGTATACTCCCCACACAACACGCGCTCATCTCCTCTCCCCACCCATCCACACACACCCGCACACCCTCAGCACGTGTACCCCCCACTCCACACGCACTCATGTCATCCCACCATCCATCCACCTTCACAACATCCTCCCCCCACCCCCACACACCCTCAACTCGTACACCTCCCCCACCACATGCACTCATGTCCTCTCACCATCCATCCACCGACACACCCTCCTCCACCCACATACCCTCTCAACACATAAACCCCTTCACACACATAATCTTGCCCTCCCACCACCCATCCACAAACATTCAAACACACTCTCCTCCCCCTGCCCCCACACACCTTCTCAATCCGTTTCCCCTCACACAAGTACTCATATCCTTCCACCACCCATCTATACACACCAACACAACCTCCTCCCTCGCCCCCACGCACCCTCAACACATATATCCCCCGCACCAAACACACTCATGTCCTCCCACCACCCATCCACATACCCCCTCCCCTCCCGAATTCCCCCTATCACTAATACACCTCCCCACCCACACACACTCCTACCCTCCCACCACCCATCTACACACACCAACACAACCTCCTCCCTCGCCCCACACACCCTCAACATGTACACCCCCCACACAACACTCACTCGTGTCCTCCCCCAACCAGTTCAC
>JAOXYM010000004.1:15431821-15455568 GCA_028567055.1 Leptatherina wallacei | reverse complement strand
AGGCTTTCCAACAGTATGAGATTTATTGCCAAGAAGCATTGTTACAACAGAGAAATAATCTACCAAACACAAATTTCTGAACTTTTTGTTTGATGTTTATATCAATAATAAGGAAAAAGAAAAGCAAAATTCCAATAAGGGTTAAAAAAAAAAGGCTTAGGTATTTTTACGTTAATGATTGATTAATTTTGCACAGTGGTGTGGTGGTTAGCACCGCAGCCTCACAGCAAGAACGTTGCTGGTTCGAGACTCAGCTGAGTAGGAGTTCAAACAGTGGCCTTTCTATGTGGAGTTTGCATGTTCTCCCCATGTATCCATGGGTTCTCTCCGTGTACTCTGGCTTCCTCCCACATTCAAAAGACATGCACGTTAGGTTAATTGGTCACTCTAAATTCCCCCTAGGACTGAATGTGTGTGAATGTTGTTTGTGTCTCTGTGTTGGCCCTGCGATGGACTGGCGACCTGTCCAGGGTGTACCCTGCCTCTCGCCTGCTAATTGCTGAGATAGGCTCCAGGTCCCCGCAACCATGAATTGGATTAAGCGGTACAGAAAATGAATGAATTAATGTTAATAATTAAGTTTAATTAAGATATGGTGCTGGGAATGCGGTGGCAACAATAATAATAATAATAATGATAATAATAGTAATCGTCATCATCTCAGCCAGTAAAGATCATTGGTGGCAAGATAATTTAGTAATGGTGGTTGCCATGCCGACAAGGGCACCCCAGACAGCCCCATCCCCATCCCAACCACAGCACCCCAACCCTGAAACATCACCCGACATTCCCCTCAAGCCACACTTAACCTCTGCTTGAATATTTTTTATTGTGTGTTTGTCTGTCCTAAATCAGTAATATGCAATTAAAAGTGGGCTCAGGGTACAGACTGTGCCCCACACTGGGTGGGCATCGGAGCAGGGGGACTGCCTCCTATGCCCGCCCAGTCAGTGCACACCCAGCCCCTGGCCTTCCCTGCTCTATGTATTTTTTGTATGTTTGTTTGGTTATTTTCCAAATGCAAATGTAATGCATTAAAATAATCAAAGAATTGCTGGGCAGCCGGGTAGCTCACGGACAGGGGAGGGTCCAGTGTCCAAGGCCACCACAAGTCAATACCACAACCATTCCTGTCATTATTTAGGTCGTATTGAAAATTTTCCTGACAAAAACCATAGTCAGAATGAAGAAAAGTGCAGGTGCACTGAAATATCTCGTGTTGCTAGAAATACATAGCAAATTAACAAAATGTTGTGCATAACTTTCCCTATGATATTCTATGAACAGGTAATGAGAATACGTTGATCCATGGCTTAGACATTTCCTGTCCTTTGCAACCTTTATGGGTCAGGGCAAATGGCCACACTTCCTGAGTCTTGTTGTGCTGCAAGTTTCCCCTCCTGTTAAAAGGGAGTTTTTCCTCTCCACTGTTTTCCACTGTCCCATGCATCCTCCGGATGGGGGATCAAATTGAATTGTTGAGAAGATTCGATGCAATCCATTGGTTTCCCTAGCCAGGAAATTTTGTAAGAATTGTTTTTATTGGATAATAATTGAACTACAATGAACTGGATTGAATTGGACCGTGTCTGGAAAGAATTCTTGAGATGACTTCGTTGTGAATTGGCACTATACAAATAAAACTGAATTGAATTGAACCTGAGCTAGCTGCTTAGCATGCTAAACTATGTTTGACGTTTTCCTTCACCCATTAGCTGATGATGTCACATTAGGTTTAAATACATACAAGTATTCAAGTATTATTTCAAGTATTGCACATTTGCATGTAAATCACCTTCCAGAGAAAGCAACAATTAGTGTGTTGAGGTTGTTTTCTTAACAGTTTGGTGTCATTCATATTTTCTCTGTGTGCTAATAAAACCTGAGAGGTATGGCTGAAAGCTCCCGAGCGGCTAAATAAGCCATGTGCTGCAGGTGTTTTTTCAGCAATAATAAGCCAGGCACATATTCCTCCATCACTATTTAGTAAGGAATTCAAAGGTCTTAGAGCCTGTGTAATAATCCTGTCAGGGGGAAATGATAAGAATAGAGGAAGTGAGAAAGTCCAACATTGTTTTAGGCCAACAAAAGCAGCAGGAATAGCTGATATCATCCAGCAGTGACAGAGCGACATGAGTGAAGAAAAAGCACTGATCATCCTTGAGAGATGTGGCATTTTCTAATTCATAACAACAGTATGCAATTATAATAAGAAGAAATGGGATCTGTCACGGTGCCTAAGCTGGAGTTTTTATTAGACCGATGGGAGGTCTTTCTACCTCTGCTTTCTGTGTTGTAGTAATGAAAGTTACAGCACGTTCTCGCCCAGCCAAAGGTTGGCCCAGCCTAATGAAAACAGATGAAGCAGAGATAAAGTGTTTGCCGACATTAAGGGACTCATTTATCACCGTTAGGCCTCGAGCTATAGAACACCTTGGTCTGGAGCTCTCCTTTAACAGGCCCTGCCTCTTAGCACCCCAGTGGCTCACTGCAGGCACGTGCCATTCTACATCTTTACCTTTCTTTTCTCTTTTTATTGGTGCATGCTTTGCATTATGTTCATAAAAATTTTTAGTTTACACACACAGTCTCATGCATAGTTTTGTAGTTAGGATGAAGTTTTAGTGGCAAAAGAATATGTAGAGTTTGGAGGAACCTTTATCAAATCTAAAGGATTTGGAGTCCTTGTGGGACCTCAACAACTGCGCCCTCAATGTTGAACCATGTGGGTTCAACAGCCAAACGAAGCTGAATCTCTTCTGTTGTGGAGCCATGTTCTCATCTAGCTGCTCATCTTGCCTGTGTATTAATGAATCTTTTCGGCTGTGTTTAAAGCTGCTTAATTAAGTTCAAAGCAGCGCTCGGGGCACCATGTGCCTGCTCAGCTGACCTCCCTATGAGTGGAAGTGTTGATTAGGAAGTAAAGAGACATGGAGGCACTGCAGGGGATGGCTATTGATTGAAAGGATAGAAAAACCTAATTTGTATTTTTTTTCCATTGGAATATTATACTGCACACAGGGGCTATTTTTATTCATTTGTGGAATAACAATAACTCTCCTCCTGTACTGTCAGTTTGGTGAAATTGCCAAGTAAGTGAAGAATTTCTGAGATGAGACCAAACGGCAGAGTTTTCCCTCATCCCAATAATAGCCCTTCACCCCACGCCGAGCTGTCTGCACAACGCTGACCTTTTGACACCACCTCGCCAAAGTTGGCCGCTGTCGATCAATAGCGTGTTAGCTTTTTGTTTGTAGGTTCAGGCTGCCTTGGCTTTATTACAGCTGCTGCGAGTCATGGGGGAGTCGTGCACTGCTTTGTGAGAGAGGAGCTCCCTCTTGTTTGCCAAAAGTGTAATCCCGCCGTGACCTGCCGCAACCCTGCCCTGAGAGGAAAGCAGCTTAGAAAGAAGTGTGTGTCTGTGGGAGCTCCCAGCTGCCTGGTCTCTCTCTCTATCTCCATTTTGCTCACATGTATCTCACTCTTAGTTTTTGCCTTTACAGCATCATAAACTGTACATCTACCCATTACCTCAATAGGTTCTCTCTTTTTCTCCACAACCACTCACCTCCTATACTTTTCATTTCACTGTAAACTCAAAGTATGTATCACTCAGCATCTGTACCTACCACCACTGTACATCCACCGTCGAGGCTTTGAGCTTGTGAAAGAGCCATGGTTATGCTAAGTGGAGACAGATTTTATTTTTTCCCTTTTTGCTCCAACAGAGAAAATAAACACACAAAGTCTTGCCATAGACAACCTTCATAGCAGGCTTCAGAGCAGGACTGTTGGTGCACAGGAAGAGAAAATGAGGGGAGGAAAATAACCTCTGGAATTGATTTCGTTTGGGTTGAAGTCAGGGTTGAAACTGCACAACGAAGCCCTCGCCAAGACAGCTTGTTGATTCGTACATCTATTCATTTTTGGAGAAATTATACTCAGAGATGAAGTGGTGAATATGAAATTCCATGTTTATTCAGTCTTTAACAGTATGTGGAAGTTGTAAAAGTTTGCCCAAGTCACTGGGAGCACATGCAGTATTATGTGAAGGGCAAGAAAATGTCATGTTAAAGCTTGTGCAAGGAAAAAATAAAAAAGGCATGTCATCTACTAGAAGCTGGACACACATGGTGGGACATGTATTTACATGCATGTTTGGTGCACAGCCCAGGGGCATAGCTTCACTGCCTGTCCGCTCCCCCGCTGTGACTGCTCCCCACTCTCTTGGGTGAGACGTCACTCAGCGGGGGTCAGCAGCAATCTGATTTAGGAAGCACTGCAGGGGGTGGTGGAGGAGGAGGGATTACCCACAAGTCTCTGTGCCTGGCATATCTAGACTTAGGGCAACCTGAATCTGCAGGGGGAGACAGATCATACCCCCCTGCTGACTGCTGCCTCAAATACCTAGCAAATGCTTGGCCACTCCAACTGGATGACTAACACACTGAAGAGAAGGAAGGGGAGGAGGATGGTAATGGGCAAAGGGAGAGCAGCTTTACTTAAGTATGATCATGTCTTTGAAATAGATAGGAAATAGGCATGCCAACTCCCTTGTCATTAAGCTTTGCTGTTACCATGGCATTCTGTGACAGTAACCAGCCATAGGTTACTTAGTTTCTATGGGTAACCAGCACTGCTCTCCATATCTACACTGAACCTACAGACATCACTAAAACCCAGCAGCTTAACAAAGGCACCCCACTCACACACAACAACATGTACACTTTGAAACATCCATAATCATTATCTATATATTTATTCATTTTTACTGCAATCAATGATTCACATCTGCTGATATCTATAGTGAAGAGATTTAGTTAAGAGAATAGCCCAAGGTCGAGCCCAAACTAATCATGCTCTTCAGTTCCCTGGATGGCGTAGTGAAGTAGAACCTGACCCCCAGCTGACCCAGGGAATCCAGAGCACAAAACTGGCCCGGAGACCAATTAGCCAATAGTAAACGAAAACATTAAAACAGAACAGTCATTTAGTCATTAAAAGGATCTGAGTGATGTTAAAAAGCAGCTTCAAAGTGCCTCCATGTGAAAAGAATGTGCTTTGATGTTTTACACTTTCTGTCACATGAAGTGAAATGTTGCAGGATAACAAGCTTATTTTTACTCTGCAATCCAACGATGAGGGTTGATTATAACCTGGTTAACTCCCCTAATTATCTCGTGCACTTGAGCTTTTAATGATTTTCATGATTCAATTATCCCTAACCGAATTCCTGTCTTCAATCAATTAAAGCCATAGCTGCACACTCATCCATCTTCTAATCAGGACATCGGGAATCCCTCCATCCATTCTCATTTAAGGAGAGAGTGGGTCAAACAAATTAAAAAGTTTGCATCCATCTAAGTCCTCTCGTCTCATTTTCTAACCTTCTTCTGTTTACTTTGTTACTCCTGAGAGTGGCCATGGTTTGTTTGGGATGGAAGCTAATTGTTGTGTGGTGTAATGCAAATAAAATGCAACTAAGGAATTTAAACTGATAAGTTGTATGGGTGTGAATGCTACAATCTCAAATATGCACAGATTAGCTTTGGTGCTGAGAACTGTGTGTTCTTGCAATAGCTGATGTGACAGAGGCTCCCATCACAAGACATCAACACAACACAAACACCCACTCTTGTACCCAAGCTCACACTGTTTGGCACCATCTGCTGGAACCCTGAGAAACACTAAGCTTGGCAGGATTTTCTTCTTTTATAATTATTTGGTCAGACAACAAAAGCTTTGTTGAAATTAATAAAAAAAGGTCTCGGATAAGAAAATATTCCAGAGATAAAATGCACAGAAAAATATTTTGTGACATCGTAACATCAGATCTGTTACTTTTGACAGAAAAGCGTAGGTATGTCTGACTGATGAATGCAGCCTGTTTAGCCTGTTCACAGTCAAATTAGAGGAAGAAGAAGGAGCACAGAAATGGTTGCCAAGGTGCTCAGTAGTCATTTAACCCTCATTGGTTGAGAGGGAAGCCAAGGGCAGTGCAGCTTTTTCTCATGCTGCTCTTTCCATCCCCATTATCTCCTCTGTCTCATCCCTGCACCCAGCAATATGGTTTTCCTTGAAAGGGTTCAGCATTCTGTTAAATGAAAACACCAAACTGTGCTCTTTCTGTGCAGATGCACACAGGGTGTAAGCTGAAGATTAGGTTTGATGTTTTATCTTCACATTGCTTTTCTCCTCAGCAAAATCATTTATTAGCATTGCCAGCTGCAGAGCAGAGCATTAGGGGTGGTTTGGTCACATTTAATATCGGATGAAGATCAAACACAAATAGAAGGCTTCTAGACTGCTTCGGCCTTGTCCGAGCATCCCACTATGATGGGCTCTTTGGCAGAAAACGAGGATGCAAACTTTAGCTGCAGTGTGTGACTGGGAAGCTTCAGATGTCTTCATTCAGAGGGCAGCCTCGGCTGGATCTTTTCTCAGAGCACTCGCTTCTTTTTTTTTTTTTTGGATAGCAGTGAGCGTGCATTCCCTGGCACAATTTTCAATAGATCTCCCCCTGGAGTAGCTGCAGAATGGCTATCACAACAATTACACTGACAGCTCTTTTCGAAAGTGCACTTGATTTATTTGATTTAGCTAAGATTAATGGCCCTCCCTTCTAGCAGGCCAGGCTGTGATGTGCAGCACAACCCAGGCTTCCTTCTGCAGACACACAAGGTGTGTGAGAGCACAGAAAAAGAAATTGTTTACAAACATATATGTGCATATGTTCAGAAATCATTTTTGGATTTAATCATCTAAAAAAGAAAAAGTTTAAGACTTTCTTTGTTATAGAAAGGAGTGACAATATTAAATATCCCCATCTGATGAAGTTAAAAATGGCATTATTTATGTGTAATAAGAAAGAAATAAAGAATTTAATGTTGGAAAATGATGTGATGACAATAAACGTGTGAAAACATTATTCCTCAGTATCTAAAAGCAGAAAACCAGATAAACTGTATGATTTTGGGCTATTCCAGTAGAGATATGACCAACATATGAGAATCATAGCAATGTATTTGCAGGTCCTTGTTTGTATATTCGTTTTTTACCATTTAAATTATATGCTACACTTTACTGGATTCGCTTTGGATAACCTGGCATACATTCACCTGTGTTTAAATCTCTTGAAGTAGTTTTTGTTTTTTATAACAGTCAAATAAATAGATATGGTTTAATCTCTTTTTTAGTTTCCCAAATTCAAAAACTGAATACAGACCCCAGTGTTGACTGAGCTTGCTGCTCAAGGGATACACCTGCCCCCCACTATGTGCCAGGAAGCGCTGCGTCTGGCTAGCTGGCTGGCAGTTGCCAGGCCAGTGGTCCCGTACACAGTCCAGTACAGCTGGCACCGACACCTGCCCATCTGCCGGAGTTGACACATTCGCTCCCACACCACTTGTCTGGGAGGATGCAATGTGCAGTGGTGTCCTGGCAAAGCTCCCTGAAATGTCAACCTGGCATGACAAACCCATGCTGCCACTTGGACCTCACAGGCTTGGTAGTGTGGGGCGCTGCCCCGGATCAGACAAGGGGCCAGGAACATGCCATGGTAACACTAACCGCTGATGGACTGCTGGGGCGCTACCATCTTGTCCAGAGTGGATAGAGCTTGTTCGGTTAGGATAGAAGATGACCATTCTCATTACTGGCCTTGAACCTTACAAAACTTGGCTATTCATGATGCAAGAGCAGGTTGCCGGATGGAAATAACGCATCATTAGGGTTTAGAACCCTTTGGTGATGCAATCTCATTAAAAAATTATTATGAATGAAATTATTTGTAACTTGGCATCTCTTCTTACAAGCCAAAAACAATGCTTGTAAAAGAAAAACGACATGCTCAACATATTTTCTGTTGTCTGAGCAGATGGTCTAGGAGGTGGTGTTAGGGTCTGATGTTGGCTGAGTCTGTCCTGCAGCCCCTCAGGGCAGCAACTGTGAGTGATCATTAACACTGGGAACAGGCCATGCCAGCAGAGAGGGGGGTCCAGAAGTAGTTAACAGCCACTATCCAGTTATCCTCCTCCTCTGTGCTAAACACCTACAACTACATCTTTCCTACAGGCTTCCAGGGCTTTAAAAGCAACACATCATGTAAGACCTTTAGAAAAAGACATCGCTTTGCAAGCACACAGGAACATAGCAGGGGAAGATGTATTTCCACTGCTCTGTGCCTCACCGCTCACTTTTGCTGAATCTAAGGTTACAGCCAGAGCATCTGGCAGCTATCCATACACTGTGAATCATGGCATTTGTGTGTGCACACCATGAGCGTTTGTGTGCAGCGATGAGCTGTGGACAGGTATGACAGGCTGACCTCCACGTGTTACCAGAGAGAGTGTATGGCCCAGTGTTACCTGTCATAACACGGGCTGCCTGAAGCCCCGCAGCACCAGCCTGACCAGGCCACTGGGCAGCCAGAAATAATAGAGACTGGCAAGAGGGCAATGAGAGGTCAGATGAAGGAAGGAGGAGGGAGCTAGGGACATATGACAGGAGGACTCATAAAGGTATGAAGGCAAAAGACTGAGAGAAGAAGAGTACAGAACTGTTTACTGTAGTGAGAGGTATGATGTGTAAGTGGGTCAATCAAGGTGTTAAGAGTGGACAATAAGGAGGGTGGCTGCAGCCATCCCTCATGGAGCTGAGCAGAGCTAAAAATGACAAATAATGGAAATAAAGAAAGACAGGAGGTAATCTTGCAGTCTCTATCAGACACCCTCAAACAAGAAAAATAAGCCTCAAGTCTAACCAGGCAGATCACCTCGCATCTCTTCCCATTTGTTTTCAGCCCAGTTTATCTTTGCGAGTACGATATTAGAGTGTAGTCGATATGCAGCTACTTGCCTGCAGAGAGTGAAAGCTGAATTCACTTGGGCAGGCTTGGCCAGCAATTAAAGTGCTGGATTAAGAGTGATTGCATTTTGTGTCCTGAGGAGGCGCTGCCTGCCATCTTGAGAGGACTCATTAACATGGCTACTGTAGGCTGTGCTGAGCACTGCCACAGGCAGTTAAAAAATTATGGACACATTATCAACGATATTGTCTTGCCCCTGGAGTGGAGAAAATTTTATAATCCCTATTGTGATGGGCCACAGGCTGCTCGTCGTGCAAAAAGGAAAGGTTGGATCAAGATAACCCTTTTCTGACCAGAGCCCTGTGTGTGCGTATGTGTGTTTTTTTTGATCAGCCACCACACGTGGGGAGTCTGGAGCAGCTGGATTTTATTAATTGAGTGCTGGCAGCACTCTGCTCTGGCGGCAGGGGTGAGTCACACTGGTGGGATTGGTCTCTTTGTCCCTGATATCATCTTCCAACCATAACTACAAATAATTATTCACTCAAATCCATTACCGGGGGTCAATCAAGTTCCCCAATCTGTTCTAAAGTCCAATTACTGGCGCCAAGGCTCTATTCGCGCCTTCCTGCAGATGAAGGCCTTGCCCACAGGCTGCCCTGTAAATTACACATAGCAAACAGCGGATTGTGCATGTGTGGGAGAATTAGCCTCCTCAGGTGTGTAATAAAGCAGAGGTACATACTGGTCTCCCCGGGGCTTTCTGACCGAACCATCTAGCAGACTTCAGCAGGTTAAATAGAATTAGCCCATGCAATGAGATGCACTTTGAATACCAACTGCGTCTCATCACTCTACAGGCTAGAGAGCACACAGCATGCACAGTGCAGCCTGGTATTAACATCCATCTCAGCAGTTGATATAAGAAGACATGTCGCCATAAGGGTCTTTTTATAAAGAGGCTGCATGGTGACCCATCAGAGCATAATGAGTGGGGTGCTACATCTACAAGCGTGCACACAAGCACTCAGAGCCTCACTGCAGCTCTCCAACCCCATTAGCATGTGGCTCACTATATCGTTTTGTGGCTGTCTTGAAAGTGAGTCCCAGCCTGAAAGAAATGCTTCTCACACACTCATCTGTCACTACAGAGGGACAGCAGTGCAGCCAGCCAAGTCGGAGTGGCTGGGTGGGCAACAAAGCAGGCTGTGTGAGTGTGAGTGGATGCATGTGTATGTATGTGTGATGGGGGATGGATGATATGTATGTATGTGGAAGCTGTGTAGGTGGGGAGCTGGACAAGTGTTCATGTGTGTAAAAGGAAAGAGGGTGGGTGGGCAATTGTGATGTTATATGCTTGTGTGTGAGGAACAGAGCAAACACAGCAGGGATGGCTAAAGCTTTGTGGATCAGTAGTCCATGACCGGTTGTCACACTGCACACACGCACAGCTCCCCCAATCAGCCAGGTAGCAGAGCCGGTCTGACATTTCCCTCCATGTCAGGCTCTTCTTGCTCTCTGATCTGAGTGGAAACAACCAAACTCAAACACTGATACAACCAGCGTGAAGAAAAAACAGATGTCTGTCCCTGCTATGACATGCATGCTTTGCTGCGACCCCGTTTTCCTGTCCTCACTCTAGATTTTTGTGGACAAAAAGCTGAGTTTAAAAAAAAAAATCAAAACAGTATGAGGGCACCGTTTAGACTTCAGACTGCTGACACAGTGAAGTTCTGTCAATCTAAGCCCCTCCATTAAACATGAAAAACCTCATCAAAGGCCCAGTCTCTATCCCCTGCTTACATTCAAGAGATCCAGCAAAATGCTAAACACATGTGAACAGGCCTGGTGTTTAACCTAAGATGGCTGAACACGAGCTGGCAGCATTTGAGTTAATCTTCCATAGAGGAACCTCCTAGTGTTGTTTACACTGGAGACAACTGTGTGTATGTGTATATGTATATGCATGTGTGTATGTGGAGTGCATCCAGAGCTGCAGAACTCACTGTTCCCTTTTGCAAAGCCGGAGCAGTTACACTGTGTATGTGTTTGTGTCAGCATGATGGAAGAGAAAGGAGTTACTCAGACATAATGAATCCATCTGCATTCAAGGGGCATTCTTCCTCTTGTACGCAGGCAGGAGCAAACGAGCAGCGACCTGGGAGCCTGTCCAGCGGTTGGGGGTGGCTCAGACTCAGTATTTCCAAAGCAGACTGGCAAGGACAAGTATTGAATTCCCCTGATCTCTTCCCTGATCTCTACCACTCTTAAAGAGAGGGTGGAGGTTGTATGTTATACAATCACACTGTCAACCCGCTTGTTCTACACTGTAGAAGGCAGTGATCATTTCTGATTTCTAGTAAGGACTGAGTGTCAGAAGAGCAGGGTTTGGAGCTGGGAATGTGCTCCAGGAGAGTGGCAGCTGTTGATGTCCTCACCTCTGAGTGACCTGGTACCCTAGGCAACCTCAATGAAGAATGGATGGAGGACAGGAGGTGGGGGTGCTAAGAAGGACAGGGTGGGTGGTGCGGAGTGCCTGTAGTCATTGGGGTAATATACCCAAAGCTGAGTGGTATTTGGGAGACCTCTAGTGGTTGAAAACTTACAACACTAAATTTTTAGAAGACTGGAGAGTCAGGTAAGATGTGCTGTGGTTTTACATCCAAGGACATAATAAAAATAAATAAGTTCAATTAAATGTGAAAAAAGAAAAAAAAGAAATCATCTGGTCCTTACAGGGTCTTAAAATTAGGTAAATGGAACCTTAGATGAACAACAACACATATTACACTATGTCATCATTTACTCAGCAAAGACTAAACCAAAATCCAAATACAGTATATGGAAAAACTAAGTGCACGCTAGATTTAATAGTTCGTAGAACTACCTTTAGCAGGAATAACTTCAAGTAATTATTTTCTGTGTGATGTCATCAGTCTCTCACTTTGTTGCGATGGACTTTTGGTCCACTCTTCTTTACAATGTTGCTTCAGTTGATTGAGGTTTCTGGTCTGCACTGTGCACATCTGCAACACCTTGATTCTTCTTTTCTATACTGTGTATGATAGATTTACTGATGTATTTGGGGTCACAATCCTGTTGTATGATATAATTTCAGCCAAGCTTTAGCTGTTGGACAGATGGACTCACATTTGACTCTACGTTACTTTGATAATCAGAGGAGTTCAGGGTCGACTCAATGACTGCAAAATGCCCAGGTCCAGCAAAACAAGCCCAAATCATCTGCTTGACAGCTGGTATGAGGTGATTGTACTGAAATGCTATATTTGGCTTTTACCCAACATGACACTGTGCATTGTGAACAAACATCTCCACTTTGGCCTGGTCTGTCTAGTGGTTTGTTAAAATGTAGCATTGGAAACCTAAACTGTGCCTTCATATTCTTTTAAAGGGCAAGAGGCTTTTCCTGACAACCCTTCAAAGCAAACCATTCTTGTTCACTATTTTTTTTCATTGCACTGTCATGATCTTTGACATGCTAACTGAGGTCTGGAGTGTCTGAGATGAAGCTCTTGGGAGTTTTTCCTCTGAATATTGTATGGTCTGATATTGGAATTAAGAAGATTGACAACTGTCTTCCATTGTTTTCCATTTGTGAATAATCTTTATTACTGTAGAATGATGGAGTCTAAATTGTTTGGAAATTATCTTCACAGATTGATGCACAACAGTTGCTTCTCTAATATTATTGCTGATGTCTTTCCTCCTTGGCATTAACTCATATGTGAATTCTCCAGATCACCAAACTGCCTTCTATTATAGACATGCTCACAACTGCTGATAAACTACTGATCCAAGTATATTTGATTTATAGCATCTAGCCGCTACTTACCCTCTTAATTCCTATGCAAGCAGGAAGGGTGGACTTGGGTTTTCACACTGATTTTGGCTTGATTTTTGTTACATTCATGGTGATGTAATATGTGGATGTGGCGTTCATCTGAGGTTTTATTTGCCTAATTTCACCATCTGATAATTATGTCTTGATAGGGTAAAACCTTGTCAGAGAGGGTATAATCCTTTTTTCATTTAACAGTATTTAGTAGCATTAAATTATTTTGTTACTTCTCATCTGTCACTGATGTGGTGAAAGTTATTGATCTGTGGTGGCGTGTTTTAGGTCAAACAAAAAATAAACAATCCTCAGTATGGTATGTAAAATTTATAGCAGCTGCTCTGAAGTTATAAATGCATAGCTTCTCTTCGCTTTCAGGTCTCCAGCATCTTCCTCACGATCAATGCGATCACGAGGAAGATGCTGGTGTCCGGGTTTATTATGAAGTTAATTTAGAAAATATTGAAGTGTGTTTTGCCTAAATTAGAAGCATGCTGACTCGTTCAGAGAGGACCCAACACTGACATTTGTAGCTCCAGAGAGAAGAAAATACATTTCATTAAACCGCTGACAAATCTCAAGACTAATATCCGTAGAGGTAACATCAGTCATGTCCCCTTTTTTTTTTTATATCACAATATCACAAGCAAACACAAGGACATGGAAAAGCTTGGCCAACCTTAATGTTATTCTGTAATGTATTAAAGATTCACTACACTCTTATTTTAATCCAATCAGAAAAGGTAAAAAAAAACAATTGTCCGAGGCACTTTAACACTTAGTCTTTGAATGAACATTTATGATCATGATGGTGAAAGAGTGCCTGCTCATCACAGTTATATTTATATCACAGCATTTATGATGAAAATATTTATTGCATGAGCATACCAGAGTTTCAACATTTAGCGCTTATAGACTGAAGGAAAATGAACTTTTCTTAAAATATAAAAAGGTTACCATTAAAATCAAGCTATACTGATCTCATTTAACCAGCTGACGGTCTGTAGTGTTCCTGTGATGAGACGGATCAGGTATCTGCTTCAAAACACCAGGCTGATTATGTGGCACTTTCTATCTAAAAGAACAACTACATTTTTCTTCTGTCATTTGTGAAAGTGTGTCACAGCAGTGGTTGAAACATACCTGTCAGCACTCTGCTCTTTTGATTTGAAAGTTTCTGCAGAGTGGAAACTTCGATCTTAAACATTTCAATTTAAAAATAAAAATAACAACACTTCTTTTTGTGCAAACCACAAAGTCCCGGTTTCTCTGACACCCAGTGGGTATGATCGTCCATGAGGCATCCATCTTTTTTTTTTTTTAAAGTGCAGCTCCAGGGATCACTGTGATGATGATGTTGAGAAGGCTTTGATGAGCAGGTCAGCTGCCAGTCCAGGAGAGATGACTCCTTTGGTGACCCTCTCCTCGAGGCGAGGCAGAGTCTCCCTGACACTCGGGTGATTTTGGAAATGGCAGAGGACGTTTTCTTGTATCAAACTCCACATCCAAACTTTCTGCTGAGCCCTTCGCCGACCCTGCAGTTCACCACTGGTCAACATGGTGTCCCTATACGACTCCATCTTGCCCCACACCTCTGGGATACCTTCAAAGGTTTGTGAGGAGGCCCGCACTACCTGAGGATGGAGTTTGGAATAGGGGTGGGTTGGAGTGCATATGTGAACTTAAAGCCTCATTTATTCAAAATTGAATCTGTAGAAGAATTTACCACTTAAGTCTGAGGATGCCTTCATCACTGCACACTGACTTTCATACTTCAATACAATACCTCCAGAAAAACTGAGCTGTCAGAGATGAGTTTCCTCTCCAATTAAAATGCAAAACAACTAGAGAAGCTTTCTTTCATATTCTTTGAAATACATATTTTTAAGCCAAGTAAAAAGTATTTTTCAAATATTTCTGACATGTAACATCCTGGGTTTGGTTGAAGCTTCTGTCCTTTTGTCTCTTATATCTGTACTGTCAGCTGCACATTAAATGACAACATTTGAAGAAAATCTGCTGATATGCACTTCTTGTGTGGGTTTAGTGGTAAATAAATTTGATTGTGTTGTTTACGACTCCTGGGAAATTTGCTGTGTTCTTTTATTTTTTGTTTCAGGTTTATTTTTTGCCTGGTGTTGAGCTAAAAGAGGCACCTTTACGATGATGCATTTAAAATACCAGCGATGATTAATGTGCAGTCTCTTCAATAAGAAACAAACATCAAGTTTTGGGTAGGTTACTGTTGCAGCAATATATCATATTTAAAAAGAAAGCTGATTTAGAAGAACATTAAATTCAGTTTTGTTTTGAAAAAAAGAACAATTTGCAGTTAATTAATTAGATCTGAGTCTGATAGTTGCTCTGTTTCTTTATACTTTTTTGGGTGATGAGCCCCCATCCAGTAAGAAGCTCATATCACATAAAAACAGTGAGTATGTGTCTCACTTTAACAAAGTTCACACAAGCAATCTGAGTAACTTTTGTGTTTAGCACTTCAACTAGTGACTATGGCCCCCATTAGTGCTTAACTTAGGACACATGATGAGTGTCAGAGGGCAACATTCAATTTCAAAATGTACTTTCAAATCTCGGTCTCTCTCTTTTTTTGCTTTTCTTTATTGTCAATGGTGACAATACAACTTTGGAATCAGTCGAATATTGACTTAGAATAGACTTTCATGTGACCAAACATACACTTAGAAATGTTGTGTTATCTCCATGGTGGATACCTGCTTTCAACACTGTCCTGAGGCAGAGGACTGCATTAGGACTGGGGTCTGCCGTCTCAGTTTCAGACATGTTTAATATAGCAATGAAAGACAAGAGGTGGCATAAAATCTATGCAACCATAGGGTAAATAGTGAGAATGTGCAGGAGTGGGCTGTAATGGTCAAAAACCCGTCGAGAGTGGGATTAAAACAGTCCCATGTTGGTCTACATCTTAACTAATTGATTAATGTGTTGTATAAATCAATCATTAATTAGCAAAAAACTATTAAAGTATCAATTAATATTTTTTTAAAAACAAGTTTATAGCTTTTCAGATGGAAAGCGTCGTTGCTCTTGTCTATTTAAATACGTTTTTCAATACTGATCTATAGTTGTAGGTTGAAACAAGTTCTCACACATTACATGTGTCACAGAAGCCATTCTTTGCATGCAAAGCAAGTGCGACAGTAAGAAGCAGAAAGAAAAAACCAAATCACAGATTGTACTATTGGCCAAACAGAAAACACAAACACACAAAAAAGCATGGGTAAGGATAAATGAGAATTGCTACAAGAGAAGCTCTCCAGCTTTTATGTGAATGTGCAGGCTTCTAATCAGCAAAAAGCATGACACAGCAGCCGATTATTCAGAGTGGCGGGGGTAGAGGGTGGGGGCGTTTCTTGGCAGCTTGCCCAGTAGGCAGATTCCGCACTGGGCTGAGAAAACAAAGAAAGAAGCCAGGCAGCGGGTGAGATGGGACATGCAGGGTGGGGTGAGCCACTGCAGCACAGAAACCATGATACTATGGTGACATCATCGTCCCCTTCTGTTTTCTCCTCCTCCTGGGTCACCTGACCTCTCAGTTGGATGGCATGCTGTATCCATGAAGCAGTCACACCACAGCAGTGGTCGAACATTCAACACTTCTTGATCATTTTTTTTTAATTTTCTTCAAGCACCTAATCATTTTTTTGTTGACCCAAACACACAAGCATGCAGTCATTATGTTACCCATAACACACACCTTAGGGTTCCAGGACTTAGACTGTCTCCTGAGCAGCTTGAGGGCACTGGTGTATTCAGCCTGGATCCTCCTGGCCGGCACCACCAAATCTCCATCTGACTTTGTTACAACCACTAAGTCTGCCCTCTCGATGATGCCCCTCTTGATACCCTGGACAGAGATTTCAGCATTAGAAAGGCGGGTCAAAACCATTCAAAACACTTTAACTAAATCTGATGTCTAGACGCCTAATCTCCTTGAGAGATCTGTGATGGAGTGATGGAAGGATAGAAGTGTCGCTTTCAGGCAAGTTTACTTGTTCCAACTTATGCAATCTTCCTTGCTATTCATCACTTCCTGCTCTGTCTCTGCAAAATTATGAATATATTCTAAGATTTTCAATTCTTCTATTCTAAAAACCCCCATTAATCAGTTTTCTGTGTCCAGCTGGTAGCAGGGGGGGGGGAATAGATGTACAGAAACAAGGTGTAGCTGACAATTTATTTATTTCTGAAATTGAATCATACTGAATGTCTAATGAAATTAAATTCCCTTCTTTTTTAAAAAGTCCAAGTCTGAACCATATCTAGCTGCTTACAAATCCCCCAATAGAAAATGTGCTGGGAAACGAAAGAAGAATTTCTTGTAGCAATTCTGAGTCACATTATTATTTTTAATAGCAGTTTCCAGAGTAGAAAGACACGATTACTTTAATCAAAACAAAAGCCACCTCAGCTTCCATTGTGTTCTACCATAATTATAATATAATCTATCATAATGAGTCGAGCTAATGAGGTCATTAACTAAGCAAATTAATAAACTAATTAGTGTGTAGTTCTTGTCAGCATGTTCATCTTTACAAAAAGTTTCAGTTCCTGTAAATATTATGTCATTAATGTATAGCATTATGAGAAGATCTATTAACAATATTATATTACAGCTACATTGTCCATTTATTTCTGTAAGTCTGTGACAGAAAATGGCAAATCTGGATTAAAACCAGTTTTATTGAATGAAACCATTTTGACTAAAACTTTTAAATATTCCTAGATTTATTCTTATTTTTTAAACCTTTAAATATTGGTGAGATGTTGCAATCAAAATAGAGACTCGCCTTAATCAAACTAAGTATTGGAGCTGTTAAAAGCAATTTCCTAAATTATTCCATGAGATAATCAAACTTACTTTTAGGCCAAAACACGGATAAACAAATTTTTACAGTCTGTGATAATCTGCACTGACCTGAAGTTCGTCGCCTCCTGCTGGTGGAATCAGAAGCACAAACATGTCAACCATGTCTGCCACTGCAAACTCTGACTGGCCAACACCTGGAGGAAAAAAATAATAAAATTATATATATATAGCAATCATTATATCAGACCAGTAACACAGTAAAAGTTACAAATTATATGCTACAGAAAACAGGACAAAAGCATAAATCAGAGACTTCACAAAAGTTCTCAAATCTAAAGATACACGCACAGCACAAGTTTCCAAATATCTGAATGCTGTGTCCTCACAGCGCACTTTCACCTTTATATGCTTTTGAAGTACAATGAATAAAGAGGCTACAAAATCAGAGAGTTGTTAGAAGAGACTTGTTCAGCAGTTCAGAAGCACCTCTGAATAATCATGAACTGCAACAAACTTGAGATTCTTTGCAGTGAATTCATTTTAACCTCTGAAATCAAAGCAGGTGTTCGATTCACAGATCTGGGTCACGCTGAAAACCAAAAAGTGTGTGTTGATAGTTCCAACAAATTCTTGCTGAGACTCGTTTACGTCACAAACAAAATGCAACAATCTTCCTTTAAGTCAGAGCTGGAACTGCATTTTAACACAGTTCTGTGACTGCAGCAAAACCATAAAAATGATTTGTTTAAAAATGTGAGGTGACAGGTTTAATTTTAGGAAAAGGATTAACCTGAAAATAATTTTGTCTTACCGACAGTCTCCACAAGAACAATGTCATATCCTGCTCCCTCACAGAGAACAATGGCCTCATTGGTTGTCCTGGTGACACCGCCGAGCGTTCCTGAGGCTGGAGACGGCCTAATAAAAGCCTTCATGTCTCTTGAGAGCTCGGTCATACGAGTTTTATCACCCAGCAGGGACCCTGTAATCAGAGGGATCTGTTAAGTTTGTTGCACGATCTTGGTGTGAAGTGCAACTTGTGAATTAAAAACTAAACAAAAACATAGCGATTGACTCTGAAAATCGGACATCTTTATGTTTCGTGTAACAAATTAACTTCAAAAGCACACAGCGACCTTTCTGTAGTGTCATATTTACATTTGATGAACTGCGTGTCAGTCATTACCTCCTGTGGTGCAGGAGGACGGGTCAACAGCCAGCACTGCCAATTTATGTCCACGTCCAGTCAACATCTTTCCCACCACCTCAATGAAAGATGACTTCCCAGCTCCAGGGGGACCAGACAGACCTGAAAAAGTAAAAAAAAGGGTGATCTAAGCACTAACAAAAGCCACCAAGAGCTCATTTATTCAACTTCATATACCAATATAATCAGCATGATGAGACGTACAGAGCGTATATACTTAAATCTTGTAAACCAGATGCAAGTCTGCCATCAAATTCACGTTGAGCTAATATTTTTCATAAAATAGTAAAATAACTACTTTATGTTCTATAGCAAATTAAACATTCCTTTATGGGATTTGCTAATCATTGCATTAAGTTTTTACTCACGTTTTACACAACATCGTAACTTTTCTAGTACCGGGGCTGAAAGAAAACCTTTACATAGGAACATAAGGTTGCTCTTCGAACTTTCAGCAGCTGCTCCTGCAGCAGTCTATGAACTTATTTCAGCTGCTGACAAGAAGTTACCCTGGTTATGTTTAATCTTTTTCCTGACAGTTCTTGTTGGTGACAATGAACATAAGAGTAAAAAAAAACACAAGGGGATATAGATGGGGACCATTACTTACATTACAACAGGAGTGAATTTCTTAAAGAATCAACTGTTCTCAATTGTTGCATAGATCTCTAAAGTATCATAATTCAATCACCAGACAATATTTCTTAATTCTTATAATAGTGTGTCCACACTGAAGGAACTGGGAACTATAGAAGTCAACTTCTACTATTTTTTTAGCTTCTTGCTCAGAGTGAATACTCTCCATTGGCCAGTTGTTCAAAAGATTTAATCCAGATTAAAATGATCTGAATTTGGGAATACCATTGTTACTATCCAGGATCACGTCATCCATCTTACTTTTATCCTGGTTTATCGAAGCATCATTGGATTGGATTACTCTGATACAGATGCAGATATGACCAAATCTGGATAAAAAGAGCACTAAATGGGACTAAATATTACAATATAAGCTCTATGAAGAAGAAAAGACAGAGAAAAATCAATTTACTGTTTAAATGTATCTTTTAATTAGTCATCTGACCGGAAAAAATGAGTTATCTATTTTTCACAGTTGTTGGGGACAATATAGGAATGATGAAATCTACTGTGAGTGATGCAGTGAAAGCTGTCTCAAATGCACTGGCCAGCCGGCTCAGCCAATTTGTCTCATTTCTGAAGGATGGCATCATTACCCAGACCAAGCAAAGTTTTTACTTTTTGGGAACATGCCCAATACTATTGGGATTATTAACTGCACTAATGTACATATAAGCATCTCATGAAAGGGAGTGGGAGTACAAGAATTGAAAGGGGAGGCACGATGTCAACAACCAGCTTGGTGGCAACGCTGACAAAGTGGCCGAGGTTGGCCCATAATGCACGTATCCTAAGGGACAGTACTCTATACTGACAGCTCCAAATCAACTGACCAGATGGCATAATATTAGGAGACAGTGTCTATCCACTCCTACCATGGCTGATGACCCCAAACATTCCTGCACAGACAATACTGCTCATTGCAAAACAAGATTTCTTATTGAGTATTTAAATGGAGTTCTAAAGAAGAGGCACTTTGCATGCCTCAACTACTTAGTGCGTGAGTGTGCAGCATAATACTTGCCTGTATAGTGCTTCACAACATTGCCACCAGAGAGAGCTTCACAAACTTCACGTGGCTCAGACATGCCAGGGCCGTTCTTCACTGCTCATATAAGACCAGTGTGACTGTAATGCATGCACCCCTCTCGTGGCTTACAGTCAGTCACAGAATTCATCTATGGC
This sequence comes from Leptatherina wallacei, assembly GCA_028567055.1. Classification (NCBI taxonomy): domain Eukaryota; kingdom Metazoa; phylum Chordata; class Actinopteri; order Atheriniformes; family Atherinidae; genus Leptatherina; species Leptatherina wallacei. Next base: position 15,435,029 of record JAOXYM010000004.1, on the reverse strand, counting down.
TCATCTTGTTCCTTTGGAATGCCTTATTTTTAAAACAGACAACATTTTTTGCTGAAAAGCTAAGTTTTGTTGAAAACAGCCACAGATACCTGACCATACAGGCATCGAGTGGCGATGTAAAACTTCCTCGTCCTAGGACTAATTCTTTTAGGTCCACCGTGCTCTATAGAGCCAGATTTCATTCAGCTTCCAGGCACCACACGTACAATTCAAATGAAACACAAATTGAAAAGGATTTTAACATTACAATTACAGCAGGTGACCATATGAACTTGCTTCAAAGTGAGACTAATTTTTTTTGTAATTTCAATTTTCTATTTAAAATTTTTCTGTTATTGATAGAATTATTATTGATCTATTTGGCCTATTATTTATAGGGAAATTGTTAATGTAAAGTTTAATTCCATTACTGTATGCGTATAGTCTTCTTTGCATTTTTATGCTTTTGCTAATTTTTCTCTTATTGTTGTTGCGTTGTTTTCTTCTTTTCTTTTTTGGGTGAACCCAAGGAAGACTAGCTGCCACTAAATGGGTAGCTAATGGAGATCTTAATAAAACAATAAAACATTGTCATGATGCAAAGTCCCTCTCTGATGTATCCCAATCCTACCTAAAAGTTTTGAACACCATAAACTTAAGGTTTGATCCAGATAAAATCCAAGATTGGATTATGTGATCTAATCGGATTACAGAATCCCTTTTTTCTTTTGAACAACCATTTTTTAAAGATTTGATCCAATCTGGATTAATTGGAATCTTTTCAACAACTGGCCCTTGGTGACTGGCCAACATGACATAGGTTGATAACTCAAACCAATGAACAGCAGAACACAGAAGTATCACATGAACCTAACAAGCATTGGTTAAACATAGGCGTAAGAAGCCCTTCCACTGTTAACCTTAAAAACTAAACTAAACACACGTTTACCCTCAGATAACCCTAAAACTCTTCGATATAAAAGCACTCTATGGTTCAACTATCTAATATTTTAAACCTTAATACATCAGCAAACAACTGTGTGAAGATATAATGTTGTATTGATGTTCCACAAAGAAGGGGATAAGATCTCAGCCCACACAGTTCAGTTTTTATCTATATTTAGGGTACTAGGAGCTATTTCATGGAGTTATAGTTAGGTTCACACTCAGCTTTGACTTGTCTACTGATGTATTGTAGCTGCCTGATGTTTTCTCAAGTCATGCATTTCACTTTTAAGAGCATTCAGGAACCTTACAAGTGATAAGTGTTGATGGTGCTGTAGGTCATCTAAGCAGCTGTACTCCTCGTTTTATAACTCTTACCTAGAGAGAGAAATATACACCAATACTGCTACATCAAAGCACTATTATTATTATTTTTTTGTTAGTGGCAGGTGCCAGTACTTCATCCACCACACACAATGATACCTTTTTTCCTCCTGTGCCGGGAGTGTACCTACTCCTCCAAAAATGGCAAGATCCTCTAATTCAAAGTGTCTCAAAGGCCAAGTAGCTATTTGTAAGTTTTTATGGATTTTTCCAAAGGATTAAACGGCTATCCAAATCTAATAAGAATCCAGCTGTCATTTAAAGCGTAACCCTGTTACAGTAACAGTAATAAATGTATCTTGCTAACATATGATTTCCCCTTTCAACCACTAAAAAGCATACACAAAGTCACACATGCTGGTAGTAAACTATAAAGTAAGGCTTCTCAGTAAATAGAAAATAGGATAACCAGTTTGCCCCCTGATGGTAAGCTGCCCTACTTGCATGTTCTTTTACAAATCAGCATTAGGCAAGACCCAAAAATAGTTTTTATGATCACTCTCAGTTCACCTTACATTCCCAACCACACACCTACTCTGAAGGCCAGTGGCTTCCCTCCATTACACCTCTCCTGCTCCCTCCTGTATGCCAGCACCCTCTGTAGCAGCACCTGGGCCAGCTCTTTCTTCCTGGGATGCTGGGTCTCAACCAGAGTGATAGACTCAGCCAAAGACGCCCGCTCTCCTGAGATCAGTCCATCATACAGTTTGTTCAACAGTCTCTGTTCAGGTCCACTTAGGTCCTGTATGTGCTGGGTGACAGCACTGCTGCCCACCCCCCTCCAATTGTGGCAACTGTGGCCCAGGATAGTGCTTCTGTAGCAGGGGAGGGAAACCGTGAAGGTGCCATGATGAAAGCAACGTGTCCTGGTGACTCGGGGCACAATAAACGAGGAACGGGAGATGTGGCGGAGAAAAAAGAGCCCAAACCGTCTCATTCTGTAATATATGGTTTCTGGGAGGAGGAAAAACAAACACGATTAACAACGTGTTGGTGATCTGTCTATATACTCATAAAAGTTATATGAAAAGGTTCCTAAAACGACCATGTCTAATATGATGTTTTCTATTCTTTTGGGTCTCTGACACATCGTTGAAAATGCTTTCTAGCTGTGACATAGCTGGCGTTGGGTGCAAAGAGCACAGTTTACGTTTCAACAGTTGACGTTTGCTGTTTAATGTTGTTCTATTTAATCTCACATAAGCTAGCAGTTGCTGTCTAACATTAGTCCGTGAATTAATGCTTTTTTCTTCTTCTTCTTTTTTTTTAAGTGATAATGCTTTAAACAAGATATCTATAAAGTTAGAAAGCAACACTCACTCTGACCTCGGACCAGCTGCAGTGTGATTATGTAGCAACCTTGTTCCATTCATTCTCTTCCGGTTTCCGGTGACGTAAAACAACGCCCACGACAAAAGTTCCTCTAAACTGTTGTGGTTGTGTGGATTCGTCTCTTAAACAAGATTATCCTTATATTTTGTTCACTTCTTTTTTTTATTTAATAATTGTGAGCATTTTTCAGCTTGAAACATTTTTAGATACGCTGAGAAATAAAACGAAAGATGGCAATAGGCAACTTTAGCCAGCAGGTGGTAGCACAGGCTAACAATCATATCCCATGTGACCCTGCTGGCTGTCTAGAAATGGATATGGATGTTGATGAAATCTCATTGATATGTTTCTTACATCTTTGGGAAGAATCTAAGTACAGTTACCTTATTATAGTTTTAATGTACTTCACTTCAGTTTTTCCATCTCATTTTCAACCAGTATATTTTGGAGGCAAATACTATAAGTATGTCACATTGTTACTTTAGGACAGGGATCCTCAATCCTGGTCCTCGAGGACCGGTGTCCTGCAGGTTTTTGTTGTGTCCCTGCTGCAACACACCTGACTCAC
>JAOXYM010000004.1:15403285-15417467 GCA_028567055.1 Leptatherina wallacei | reverse complement strand
TTCTCAATATTCGCAGGTGCTAAGGTCTTGTAATTTTACAAGTATGTAGCATCTGGGCCATACTTTAATTTGAAATAAAGTTACACGAAGTGACACCCCCGCTTTAAGAGTCAGTATGAGTTTGTGTGGATTCTTAGCTTGTTGTTTGCCCTGAAATGGACTGATGTCCTGTTCAGGGTGTACCCAGCCTCTTACCCATTGGTACCCATAGTTATTTGATTCCAGCTTAAGAAACAAGCATCTCTTTCTGGCACTCTTCAGGATTCAACATTCTGAGTGCAGATGTTTCTGCATTTTTCAAATGTCAGCTTCCAGGCAGTTGGTCTTTGCCAACAGTATTTGGCTCAGACTCTCAGGTTTCTGCTCTGAAAGGCGTTTTGAGGCAAGCCGCTTTTGTGGAATTCATCACTTGGGGTAAATATCCTGGCTGAGGGCTATTCAGGTGGAGTACAAACCACAGTGATATGCTCCACTTGTGTCTATAAATACCTGTGCAGATAAATAAAGCTGGTGCTGAAATTTTAGATGAGGCTCACGCTGCTGTCAGCGTTCACAAAGGTAGTCAATGTGTGCTCCAACAGCCTAATACATCAATGTAGCAATTTATTTCAAAGGTTAAATGTGGAGCAAGCGGACAGCTGTGGTGTTATGTTGAATAGTGAGCGTAGATTGACAGGATGTGTGTGTGTAGAGAGGAAAAATAGACTGTGTGTGTGTGTGGGGGGGGGGGTAGTAGTGTGGACAGACAGGTGCTGAGGGGTTGAATCACCTTAGCCCTGTGTCTTCCAAATGCTGCTAAAACAAAACGTGTGCTAGGCAGGCAACAACTCTTTCCTCCCATTGTGCATGGGTGGCTGTCTTCCTGTTCCAGTCATCCTCAGAGAACCCAGGCCTGCATTATATCTGTGTGTGTGTCCCTGTTTTTGTCAAATGTGTGCAAATGCAAGTGTGTCTGCCTGTGTGTCAAGTAAAAAAAGAAGGAACTGCAGTAAAGGGCATGCACAAAACAAAGCCTTCGTTCTCCCCCATATGGAATTTCCTGCTCCATACACATGAAAGCACGCGCACACACACACACACTCACACAAACTTGGCCTTTTACAAACTTAACACCCTGCACTTAGATGTTTTATCTTGTCAACTGAACCTTATTTCTGTTCAGTAGGAAGCCAAATAGTATTTGATTTGTCTGGCTCTTGCAGCAGCATTGCAGTCAGAACCCCAAGGCTCCTTAATGACATGCATGAGAAATGCAGGTTGGTATTAATTTTCTATCGTAATCTTAAACATTTGTCAGACAGCTAGTACGGAATTCTACTTGTTTTATCTGTAGAACTGATTTTATCTATAAATTTGACTGCATACTACTTTTTCGACTTCACTATGCATTTGTTATGCCCTCCTGATGATGTCAATGTAGATTAAAATGTGTTCTGCAACAACAACTACTAAAAGGAAACAGTAAATTCCTGAAGGAGGTAATATACCACTTGCACTTAAGTATAAAGGTTGTAAACGAAGATTTTTTTTTGTCATGGTTTTCTGTAAAAATTTCCCCACTTTCAGAGCACTGTATCCATCCATACATACATACATACATAACCCAGAATGTATGTAATATTATGTATCACAACGATCAAAATACAATTATTTTTATTTTCAAATTCATTTATTCAATTATTTTCTAATTATAAATCTCTGCACATAACCTCAGGGTGAAAATCACTGTATTTCATGACAGAAGATATTAGGGAAGGCATTCCATGGATACTGCTGATGGAAACATAACTTCATAATAACACCGACAAAGATTTGTATATAATGTTTATGAACAATCATATGGCTGATATACGTATTAAGGTCAATGTTGGCAGAAATAAATGTATTGATTTCAAGATCATATCCCTCACCTGGACTGTCCACTCGTTTGTAGTGGTAAGGGTTGATGCACACGTCCTTCTGTTTGGAGCCGAAGGGGTACTCGCAGCATTCCAGGGCCTTCAGCTCATGGTGGGACTGCAGGTCTGGCCAGCGCCACACCCGACAATAAATGACATGTGGCAGTCCCTTCCTGTGGGACACCTGCAGCCGTCCATCTAGTGAGCGAGGGATTGTCACACAGTTACTTGGCTGACCCGGGCAGCTGAGAGCCCGCTCTAGCTCCTCCATGGCACCCTTCTTCTTTTTCAATTTCTTAACCAGAGCATCCACAGCCTTTTCAGCCCACTTCTCTTCCTCATCTCCCTGCTTCCAGCCCAACAGCCGCTTCACTGCTGGGCTGGTGAAAGAGAAGAGCGAGGTGACGTTCATGGTGGACAAGCCGACCTCCTCCACCTTCCTAAAAGAGTAGCAGACGGACACCGACCAGTCTCTGAAGAAACAGGGTGAGGTATTATTTGAACGTCTGAGGGCTTTTTGTTAGTTTTTTCCAAGTATTTCTCAGCTTCCACTGTGTAAGATCAGGTCTTCTTGACTGTCACTGGAAAAAAAGGATGACAAAAATTTGAAGTTAAAATTTCCACCAAAAATAAGTCACATAGAGACATGCAGATTACAGCTGCTGTCTGTAATATTTCTCTTGTAAAGCTGCAGCAACCATGAAGCATGAACAAAAAATGTAGTCCTCCTCACTATATCAGCAGCAATGATGAAGGTTGTAGTTTTTTTGTTTTTTTTAAGAGAATGACGATGTTATCACTACAGCTGGTGCAGTCATGTCACTCATGACTTCTGGGAAAGTGGCAGGAGTGTCACTGTAGACACCCTCCTGTGAACATCAGCCCCAACCAGACATTCTCCAGATAGCTTCCTGTCTGTGTGGCTTGTCACATTACCACCAATTACTAATGTTATTTACAGCAACAGACTTCACATTCTGTATGCAGACTAAACATCCTTCAGAAAGAAGGTGTTCAGGAATTTCTTGTTCAACACCTCTTCTAGATATTTCATTACAAACTTACAGTATATACAGAAATTTTCAGTAAGAACATATGGAACACTTATATTCACTGTTAGTAAATTATCAAAGATGTTTTTTAGATTATATAAAAAAGCTTTCTCTTTACTTTATTCGTTAACCAAAGATTTCAAAAACAGACCGAGCATTGCATTTAGTCAAGTATTTTCTCTTCACCTGAGAAAATTCTCACTGTTTCTTTTGATCTTTGTCACCAACCAGCAAACACTGGTTTTGGGCAGGAATCTAGCAATAGGCAGGACAAGGAAAGGGAAGTGTTTGTGGACCCCAAGATAAACGTGCCCATTCACTGAAGTCCCCCAGGAGCCGTTCAGTAGCCAGAAGGTACACTAATTCTATATATAAAGGGAACACAAAAGCACATTGAGTGTTTTCTGTTCTACTTGCTTTACAAAATCTAAATTAAGGAAATAAAATGCAGTCATGGTTAAGGTTTGCCTGTGGATACATTTTCAGATGCAATCCTTGAATCAAATAAACAGCCTGTCAAAAATCCACCTGCATTTATCGGTTCTGACTCATGAATGTGGATGAGGATGCATCACTCTTTGACAGTAAAGCCTGCAGTATATTGGATTTCATATGAGCAGGAACAGATTCATCATTAAGACTGATCCGTAGTTATTCCTGGCCCTGCAGATTATGGGATAAAAAGCGATTTCTATCTTTGTCAACTAACTGCAAGTATACGATACATCATACTGGCGAACTGGCAGCGAGATTCGATGTGAACAAGCACAATGAATCTGGACACTTAAAACTGCTAACCAGCCCAACTAGAGAGCTGCAAGTCAAACCTATAATTATCTTAGCTGTTCCAATCACATCTAAAAAGTGACAGCAAACTACACATGTAAGATTGTGGGGACATATGGAGGGACTACAATGTATAGATCAAGGGGAAATCAATAAATCTAAAAATCTATGTTTGTAGCTTGAGATCTCCCTGCAACACAGCTGGTGAACAAATGCTCCACCCTAACAGAAACACGAATCAGTCTCTGGAGTTATGTCTTCACATGTGTCACTGGATTATTACAATTTTCCAACTGAAACGACAAGATAATCCTTTACTGTGCTTACAAATCATGGAGGTCTAATCAAACACTGAGCATACAACATTGTAAATATGACCAGACTTAGATCTATTATTAGTACTTCTTGTTCAAGGATCCTTGAAACTTTTGACATATTCTGTTGGTCTCAAACAGAAACCATTTGTACTCTTCATTTGTGCTGGCTGAATGCTATTACATTATAAATTCACAATTTGACTTTATTTCAAACAAAATTATTAAATATTTAGATAGCTAGCATTATCTCCTCTTTGTGACCTTGTCAGTGCTTGATTAAAAACGGACTCGGCACATCTCCAGACAAAGAGAACACATTCTTCAGAGGTGAAGTGAATAACTGTACTAGTAAACCACTCAAATACCAGGAACAGCAACATCATATTTGCATCAGGGTCACCACCCAGACACATAAGAAGTCATTTTATTATACATTCAGCCACACAGCAACTTTGAAGACTTCTCAGTAACAGCCAGCATTCTCAGCATAATTCAATACTGCCTGCACAAAAACAAACTTTAACCCACTTCACAAGGAAGATTCCTGAGAGCTCTGTATGTAACATCTGGAGCAAACTTCACAATCCTTTGCTATGATTCAGCTGCAGCTGGACGCCATGCCTCCAGAATGTTTCCAAACTTTACAGTCACTCATATCGGACTGCGTGTCCAATCACAAGCTTATTTGAAGAGCTTGATATGTCACTTGCTCTTGGGACAATGCTAGTTTGGAGTTGTCTGTGAGGTAGTCAAAATATAAAGGCGCCAATGTGCCCCTGCTCTTCCTATATCTATGTGCCATGTAGTATTGTTCTGGACATGTGACAGTGATAGTAAGTCAGCATCGTGGGGTGTTTAACTGGAGCGGAGAATGTCAGCGCTGTGGTAGTTTTTCATGGTATTGAAAGAAGATACTTGAAAAGCAGTATGCAGTACTTGCAACATCAAAGTAATGTGAGGAAGATGTTGCATCATTGTCATCATCCAGTTTGATACGTCATCTGAAAAACCACCAACCAGAGGTTCACAAACTTTGGCAGGAAGCTAACGCTGCTGACGTTAACTTTAATTTTGTACAGAACTTGATCATCTTAACTTTTTTTTTTTTTTTTAAACTATATCGGTAAATATCGGTTATCGGCCATTGCAAAAAATTATAACGGATATCGGCCAAAATTTCCATATTGGTGCACCCCTAGTGAAAAGTCTTGAATTTTCCTATTTGCAGTTTTGCTAAACGAATGACATCAAACACAACTATTTGGTTGACAACGTTGTAAAGCACAAAAAAGAAATGGCACAAATAAGAGGCTAAAAATGTTCATGCTTATCATTAATAAACCAAACAGGAGCAAGTAAAAGATGATGTACTGAAACATTCAGATAAGAATCACAAAAACGCCCCAGTCCTCACAACTACACATGTGGAATAAATAAATTGTTGCCTATTTAAAATCATTATCAAATCAGTTTCCAGTTCTATTCATTTTTGATAACAAACAAAATAATTGTTTCCTTAAAGCATTTATCAAAATTGTTGATTACATTAGATTTTTTTTGGAGACTGACCTACTGTTTCTGCACTAATTAACATAGATCCCTATGTAGCCTTTATGCTTCATACCCACATGTCTGATCCAGGCAATGAAGACTCCACAGATGCCTGCAGTGGCCTTGAAGCTGCTCTCTTCCCTATAAAAACCTGAAACACACACCATCATTTACACAACAGCTCCATAAAGATCCTTCTGACATTCCCTTTTGCCGAGTCTGAGCACTGCTCTCTCACTATTGCGTTACAAGGAGGTTGTTATGGTCATCAGTTAACCCACTGGACAGAGACTTAAAACTAATGGGACCGGAGTGGGATCATGCGACACTGACAGGCGGGGGCTTTGACCCACCTGGTGCGAGCTGTTAGCCACTACACTAGCCACATGGATCATTTTGCACCGCTCCAGTGTCTCTTAATCAATTTAAGCCTGGGCTGTGTAGTATGAGGAGGCAGTAATGATGCTCTCTAGACCCTCCCAAGGGATGGAGCATTATGAAGAAGCTACATTATTTATCAGCAGGGTCCTGGATGGGGCCTCCATTAACCCCAGCTCAATGGAGTCACTGGCTATAAACAGAGGAGGGCAGGAAGAAAGAGGGTGATAGACAAGAGGGGGAGGGAAGATGAAAGGGGGGTGATGCAGAGAGAGAAACAGAGCAAGAAAGTGAGAGTGATGGCAAAGCCAGGGATCCAAGAAAGACTGGGTGTTTTTTGAGAAAAAAGACATTCAAGTGACATTATTAAATGAATGTTGATAGTAGAAGAATTAAATATACTGTATGTGTCTTTTAACTCATATACATTTTAGGAATTCTGCTATAATATATGTAAAAGTAAATAGCACATAAGCAAACATTAGAGACTTGTAGTACTTAATTTCAAGAGTTTGATACAAGTCCTTATATGATGCTGAAAGCCTGAACAGGTTGTAAAACTTTTTTTTTCAGCACATATCTTTGACATAAACATCAGTACCAAAATAATAAGCTGATTGAGTAAATATACAGAAATCTTTAAGTCACTCATGAATCAAAAATGCCTAACAATCTCCTGCTCCAGTCTAAAATGTAACGCCTACCTGGATTTTTATGCTTCGTATCAACCGCAAACAGAATACCTTTCAGCTTTGGTCTATCTTGCTCAGACAATTATATCAAACATTTTTAACTAGATTTACTCATTTATAGACTGAAAGAGAAAAAAGGTTCAACAATCAGTGCTTCAGTTGGTTCCAGAAAGCATGTTGGTTGTTGCCTCGTAGCCAGCAAATGCAGAATTTTTTCCATACCAAGCCCAGTCAACACAATAGTCTATGAGCAAAGCTTAAAAATAACCACAGACAGACACGAGGTGTTACCCTGACTGACTAGACATGGCATTGACCCGAGAGGCTCCTTTAAAGTCACTGGGGTCACTGTCCCTCACATAAATGAACACATACACACCTCTGAGCCAGCCAAGATCATACTACAGTACAAGTGAATGAAATCAAACAATCACATTAAGCTGACAACAACACAGAAAACACCAGGAAACCACTAAATAGTTTTCTGTATTGTCCAGATTTCATGGGGCTGAACTGGAATCAGATCCTTTATGTCCCAGACATGGCAGTCACACACGACCGCAGAAGACATAGCTAGCAAACACATGGGTTTTCCTGCAGCTATCCCAAACATGCTTGGCACTCAGTGTTAGGTTTGTGTTGTGTTAGGGTGGACACTTCAACCTGTCACATCAAGGCTACGTTATTCAGACCATGCAGACACACAGGAGGACTACAACTTCAGCTGATTTTCTTTCTGTTTTTACAACGCATATGGGAAGGAATCACAATTATCATTGTCTAAAATCGAGTACTAATAACAGATTTTTCGTTGGATGAAATAATACAAAAGATTAGAGCGAATTTATGAGAATCACTGGAAAAATTTCTTGTTAATCAACTTTCATTTGCAGCTCTGTTGTTACAGAATACAGGAGGGCTAGTAATGTATATTTACACTTTGTTGAGTTGTTTTCTGCAACTGCTATGATAGATGCGATGACATACAGGAGACAAAAAGAAGACGAAACATAATCTAATGTCATGCTCTTGATGTAAAAACACAGGAAGGAATATAATAACATCTAACAGTCGTCTCAGTTTTATCATACAAGATGCATCACCCTCATTTCAAAGCAATGTAAAAAAACAACAACACAAGTTTAATGTTGAAACGGTGCTTAGAGCAGCACACCCTGAGAATGCTGAACAATAATACAATTGGAACTGTACCATGAACAAGGACAAATTCCTGTCCTTTGGGTAATCTGATATGTCATCTTCAATAATGTCAGGAGACCTAGCCTTAGCTGCTGTGAGTCTTTCATTCTATGCTTCTCCTTCTTCCTCTCATGCACACGTCAACACTTTAACATAACTTTATATACACAACACAAAGTACAATTGGAGGGGCAATACAATAACACTAACTTTTAAGTGGAACAATATCTAAGTGTGTCACAAATTGATTTTACAATCACAGTGGTGGAATATTCTGTAACAATACTTTCTTATTAATTACCCTCTATTAAATGGTTTAGTGATATTAGAATGAATATTTACTATTCTATGTAAGAGAGACCCTTTAAAAACATCTCATTCATCTTAACCAACTAGCTATAGAAAAAACAAACAGACAAAAACACATTTTAATTGTTGCGCAATCATCAGATTGATTTATTATGTATTTGGCATAATCATATAAATTCCTCTGTAGGTAATCTGCTGGATTAAAACAAGAGAAACGTTATATTATCTTTTTAAATCACATCATGCTGCCTTTTTGCTGTTGAGATTTGAGAGTTACTAGAGAGTTGATCTGACTTATTTTGGCCTTCGAATATTTATTTAGATTTTTTTTTATTTCAATAGCTAATTTTCAGTTATTTCTTTCTATAATTTACATTAGCTAAATTAAGAATCAATTTGATCCTTCAATGCCAATAAATGTCTTTTCTTCCTCGCAAGTAAATGTACAATGTTAATGCGCCTTAACAAAAAGTAAGGATAAAGACATTTACACTGTGAAAAATAAGTTATTTGTATGAAAATTCATCTTAAACGTAAATATAGTGCCTGTGACACTTGGTCCAACATACTGTGGAGCTGAGATAAGTAGTTGACTAATCATTCAGCCAATTATCAAAAACTTATTCAATAGCTTTACCACACATGAAATCATTTCAGTCATTCATAACAACAACGCTTAAGATGAAGTCTTGCTTCCTTGAGAGAGAGGAAGTGCTGCTTTCTGTATCTAATCATCATCATGGGATATTGCGACACTTCCAGACGTTTTATTCAGTCAATTGATTAACAGTGATTAAGTTTATGGCACAAGAGGACCACCCATTTATCCATAGCTTGTAACTATAAACGATTATCCTCTCTGAGGTGTGTTTTATTACATTGAAGTAGTCTTTATGTTTCTGCAGAAAACTCAGTGTGCAGTTTACATTTAGAAGATTTTCAACTGATGCTTGTTCAACAAAGATCTGAGGGCAATTAATTCTATTTTTGGCACATCCACACATTATAATTTCAGCTTTTTCTTCATCTTTCTCCTATAATAAATAAAAGGCTTGCTTTTTTTAAAGTACGGCTCCAGTCTCATACAGTGAGTAAAGGAAGAAAAAAGTTTGAAGCTTCCAATTGACACTGCAGAGTGGTAACTGTTGGGATCTACTTCCTTATAAGACAAAGTCGTGCTCGGTGTAAGGACAGGAAATACAGATAAATAAACTTTTCATTAATGATATTAAAAAAGGCAACTAAAGTTTACAGTACCTTTTCTGGCTTTGCTGCTATGTATGTGTGAGAGTGGCCCCTCCTGCGTGCTTCCCTCTGCCTGAGTTGGGTCTGCTCGACCTGGCGTCAGTGAGTCTCAGAGTCGTCTCACCCTCCGCTGAGCGCCAGTATCACTCCGCAGGATGCAGTCGTCAGTCCCCCCCCCCCCCCCCCCCCCAACATAAAGACCTACATTTTATACATTTAATATCTTCATTCATTGCTTCGAAATTGATTATGTAATTGTGAAACATTGCGGTTTTCTAGCTCATTTCCAGAGGCTCTTACTAGGGACAGTTTTGTGTGAATTTGTAGGTGTGAACTTTTTGTTTGAAGTGGGTGACATGCATGCTTGTTTGATGCATATTGGAGAGAAATAATCCAGAAAACAGTGTCCGAGAAATGTACTATTTAACATGATCTCTTATAGGAGTATTAATTGCAGAATGACTCTATAAAACCTTTTTTTAATTCTCATCCTCTTTAGAGGCTCCCGAAATACAACACAGACTTTCTTAAATGACTATTAAAAGACAAAACACTCTTACAATTAAAAATCAAATAAGTTCTTTAGTAAATTTACTTTCACTTTCGCTTTTATGTCAATAACAACGATTTGGCCGGTTTATTTGCGGTACTTTAAAATGGCAGGCGCTTCATCTGTTGTGAACTCTTGAACTGAAGCTTGTTAAGCCTTCTCAGTTCTACTCTTTGATTGGGATATGATAAGCATTGGCCTGTCTGTCTGAGAACAAAAGTGTCCAAGAGCAGGGTAAGCACCTTAAACATGCTTGAACATGCCATTATTTCTACTTAAGCCCGATCATTTTGCAATGTCAAGTTGGAACCATTTTCTCCAGCCCTCTTAATATTGTGTCCATGCACTCATTGAGCATCAATCATGTGTAGAAATATGACAGCGGGCAGACGACCAAGCAACTTTATATCGGACTTGGTGACTCAAATCTATTTGCCTACATGCGGATTCAAATATGTTTTATTCATATTCATGTAAATTCAGAATAGTATGGGATGCAAAAATAAAGTAAGTAAAATTATGTGATTATAACAGACGCACTAACGTTCAGCAAATCTTCTTCACTAAATTTCCCGCCAAGATCTAAAAAAAAATGTTACACCCATTAACATATATTGCAAGTATTACTATGTGTGAATATTATAAGGTGTATATAATTTACATACATTGATTATAACAATAAGTGCAAAACATTTATATTGCTTTCAGAAATATGAAGTTACAGTATGTTAGATCAACCTTCACTAATATGGTTTCTTTACAATAAATGCATCAGCTGCACTTTCTGAATTCTCCGTTAATATCTCAAGTTCAGGGTTTCAGCGGTGAGAGGGACTAGATTATCTTCAAGACAAGCGGAGGGAAACGTTCAGAGCGGAGGAGGCTCCCTGCGCATGTGACGTCACGGCGCTGGCGACAGAATGTCTGAGTGAGGCGGGCGCGAGCTGCACGTGAATAAATCTGGGAAAACAGTGCGAGGAGGAGTGGAAGGAGGGGCGATGGTGGTGGTGATGATGATGATGATAGTGACCCCCCAAAATTTTGGCTGGAGGATTCCCTCTAACACACATAAAGACTCACACACTAACACACATAGCCGCTTCGCATTCATTAGACATAGATTTATAGTCCTATTATAGCGACTTTACTGAGTTTATATAGACTATTGGGCTTTAGAGAATTTATCTCATTATAGTGTAATCAACACAGCAGCCTTTCTCTACATAGAACATAAACAACAAATCAGATGTTGAAACTGAGACATTTTACAATTTATTGGTAATAGCTAATTTTGAATTTGATGGCAGCAACACATCTTGAAAAGGTTGGAACAGAGTGATGTTTACCTTTGTTAAGCATCTACTCCTGTCTGCAAACATCTGGGAAATGCGGAGACCAGTGGCCGCAGTTTTAGGAGAGAGGAATGTTGTCCCATTCTAGTCTGATGCAGGATTGTAGCTGCCCAACAGTCCTGAGCCTTTGTTGCCAGATTTTGCTTTCCTGATGCACCAAATGTTTTTTGTTGGTGGAAGGTATGTAATGTAGACATCTCAGTTCAGCACCCAGTCTCTTCTCCTGCAAAGCCATGCTGTTGTGATGGATGCAGTATGTGGTTTAGCATCACTGAAAGAGATGCTGTCTGGATGAGAGCATATGTTGCTCTAAAACCTTTATGTACTTTTCAACATTGATGGAGCCCTTGTAGTTGTGTAATCTGCTCATATCGGCCATAGGTACTAATCAGTGTTGTGATAGTTACTGAAAAAAAGTAACCAGTTACTTCATTCAAACTGTAACTCAGTTACTTTGTTGATTACTTACACCAAAAAGTAATGTTTCTGTTAAAAGTAACTTTTTTGTTACTTTTTTCCTAAATAACTTTCTTAAAAATTCTCCCATAATTTCCCTTAATTTCAGTGTTGTACGAAATATAATACAAACTCAAACACAAAGTAATTTTTCAACATTCATTTACCTAAGTCAGGCCAGTAAATAATTTTTTCTTTTTAAATCAATAAAAAAACATTTACATATTTCCTTATTTATTTATTTGCAGGCATTGTCACTCTGTCAAGTGAAGTTGTGCAGGTGTGTGGGTAGGGGTGTGCTGGATAGGATGCCTGCGGTAACCGAGGAAACGGCTCTGTGAACAAGTTCATGAAAAAAAAATTGTGAATCAACCCTGTTTTTAATGCCACTCAGACCACTTTGACCAGCTGATATTTCTTTGATATATAGCCTACATGAATTACAGGAAATGCATTTATTGCATGACAACCAGCCCCACTTGGACAAAATTTTTGGGGAGTCACGTTAGCTTTGGTCTGTAACCGATCAGCTTCAACTAGCCACATTTAACTTCTACTGAACAGCAAAATAAAGACAGACGTATAGCTACTGGAACATTCTGCAGCTCATCAGGTACTTACAGCCATTGTTTTGAATAAATACTGGCTGAAAGATGTGAAAAAGTACATCACATTTCTTACATTTACAAAACAGGCAACAAGCTAAATTTACCAGTCTAATAATACTGAGGCAAACAGAAAGTGGGTTTTGCATTCACACTGCTCTTTCATCAGACTCCGACGAGCAAATTCTTTGCCAAGGTCTACTCGTGTCTTCCCTCTAGAGCGATTCCTTTCCCGCTTTCTCTTTCTGGCCTTCTCAGACACCGTTTTCACCTTCTTGCTTCATTCAGCCATGAGAAACTTTCAATCGAAGAGGAGGAAAAGTAGCACAAAGCAGAGCCCTCTGTGTTTATAGTGGCGGAGCTGTAAAGCAAAGCGCTGCAGGTCACATGATCCCATGAGAGACGGATCCGCTCCTGCAAAGTTACAATGTCTGGTTTCTAAAGAGGACAGCCCCCTTGGAGCGCCGGCATGCATCAAGCACTGTATATTGACCCCAGAAATCAACCATTATTACTCACGTTAGGCTAATATTTGGGTCAGAAGTTACACGGTATCCCTTTAATTTGAAAACATCTGAGGGCTCTCCCTCTGTGAAATGCTCTTTTTATACCCAGTCATTTCTCCGATCTGTTTCCAATTAACTTCATTAGTAAAATGCTCCCCCAGTTGTCCTTGATTTGTAAGTTATTCCCACAACACTGTGATGCATTGAACTCTGTATTAACATTAAAATGTATTAACAGCCAAATCAAAATAATTTTGCGTTAGATACTAAAATCCTCCTTTTTCAGAATCATATTGTGCAACCCCTGAAAGAAGCAGAAACAAGTTGCTGCGGATGGTCAAAATATTTGTTGGTAGATTGGATTATTTGGCAGGGGAGGGTCGATCTTCCTCTGTTTATGCAGCATAAGGCAGGCACAGTGCAAATATTTGCATTTTAACATGAAACAAATTCAATTTGAGATCATACATTTTAACTAATGCAGTAGTATGTATTGAGACTATGTGAGCAATTACCATTGCTTACTTATCTTTCCTTTCTCCTTATTATATTAGTGTCAAGGAAACTGTCCAATTTTTATCCCCTATAATCTTTTTAATGGACAGTTAGTACTGTAAAGGCAGTATTTCATGTTGATTATTCACATTAAGTGTAGTGCTCATACATATTTAGAATGTGGATTTAATGTGGATTCACTTAGATAACAATCCCCATTGATAATCCATCACACAGCAGGGCAACAAGCTCAAGAAAAGCCAAAGAAAAGAATGGGATCCTTTCTATCTCTCACATATCTAAAACACTCATAGTATATGTCAATTGAGAACCACGCTTAAGCAGTTGTTGCAGAGATAAGCACCCTGTAAAACTTAATTTGATGAAGGAGCAATCTCAAAACAAAACAAAAAAGTAGTTAATGGACATAGATCGAGAAAAAGCAGAAGTAAATAAAGTAATGCCTTATATGGATTCAGAGAATTATGATATTGACAGAGATTAGTTCAATGTTTAAGACAGTATGGTGTGTAAAGTGTAATATTCCTTTGGTGCACAAGTTGTGCCCTTTTTTTTACATGAATTGTGGGAAATTAATGTCTTCATCCATCTGGTTAAGAGACAAGTATTGGATATTGCTCACTTTTATGTTAATCAGACACACCTACAACCCAAACATGAGTGCACAGATAAGAGTGAAGGACACAGCAGATAGACAAACATCCCCCAGCTCTCCTTCCTCACCAGACCCTCTGCTACACATCACCCAAGGTCTCAGAATAATGTCTCT